>CM071581.1:26861447-26954416 GCA_036426205.1 Ascaphus truei | reverse complement strand
ACACAGCGCCAACGCTCATATTGCATTTACCAATATATTAGTGACAATAATAATAACGGGTGAGTAATGTGCGTACAACAAGATGGATCAATAACGGCAGTTTCGGGATATTTTACCCAACACCTCCGGAGAACCAGATGGGTGTCCTTGCAGAGTGATGCCTGCTGTCCGCGATATCACAGGGTCCTATTGAAGTCGGTTTGCACACCTCTGCTGTTCCTTGCGCCCCTACACCGGCAGGCTTGAGCTGCTGGTCCTGCAATGTTTGTCACACAGGGCAGTCTTTGGCCATCAGCTGGGCGTCATATCTTGTAATGCACTATGAGCGTTGTGCGCTGTGTCTTTTTTGTATCCATTTGTTAGCTCCAGGGGGTATCTGAGCCCCCCCACTCCATCACAGCTGCAGACGCTCAATCCTAGGTTAAGTTATTTAATTATTCCCTTATTTTTCACCTATCACGTCACTATTTGGTTTTGCGCACTATCACTCTCTTTTGTTCTCTTTATATATGAGAAATATGATGTAACAGTAATGGAAATACAGTAATGTCTCCAACTTGCTTAAACCTAAAAAACAATAAAAAAAAGGTTGAAATAAAAAAAAGAAAATTGCAGAGCCAGTACAACCACTGGTGAGACCCATAAAGGTCGAAAGTGTGGATTTTTTGGATCTGCGCATCAATCTAGATCAGGATGCAAGGATCTTTACAGAGATACATAGAAAGGGCACTGCGACCAATGCTGTCCTTCACGCTGCCCACCCATTCCATCCGATTAGGGGAGAGTTCCTCAGAACAGGGGAGCGCAAACTTTTAATGCTGCGCCCCCACCTGCCTGCTCTGCCGGTCGACCCCGTCCTTACCTCACGCGGGGTCGTGTGATGTCACGTGACCCACTGCGTCATTTGACCCGTGACGTGACATGACTCCGCGGCGTTGTCATACTCACGCGTCCAGAAGCCGGCTGAACCTGGGTAAGTAGAGGTTGCAGAAACCTCGCGCGGTGCCCCGGCATTTAATTGAATTGCCTTGGGGAAGAGCGCGGGACCTCTGCAACTGCCCGCGCCCCCCCCCCCAGACATATGTCCTGTCCTCCCCTGGGGGTGCGCCCCCAGTTTGCGCAAAGCTGCCTCAGACTCAAGAGAAACTGCTCCTCTAATTAACAGATTAACAGAAAAGATTAACAGAAATGGTGTCTCGTTTCCAGGCCCGTGGTTACAGTAATGCCATTATTAAGAGGGACAGGAGGATCTAGAACACGTGATTCCCTTTTTATGACAAAAAAGGAGGACAAGACTACAGAAAATAAAACAATACGATTTATTGGTACCGTACTTATCATCGAAATTGGTTTAAGTACAGACAGGCACTTCAAAAACATTGGCATGCACTATTAAGTCCGGTTATAACGTGGTCTCATTTTTTTAGATCCTACGTCATGTGGGATGCGGGGTATAAATGTACCCGCTTGTCACTCTATCACCAAGCCCCCCGAAGAAGCGGGACAGGCGAAACATGCGTCGGGGCTATTTGTCTGTACTCTCATGTTGTTCCCCACTTCATCAAGAGATGACCTCATATTCGTCTGGCCGGACCGATGGCTGCGTGCACAAACGCAGTATTTCCATACAGCAAGCATCACTAACAGCTCCTCAAGCTCCAGGATTGTCTGCGGCTAAGTGTCACTGACCCTGATTTCCAATGAGTATACCTCCCCTTACAATTGGGACCTTATCACCATATATACCTATGTGGTATGGGCAGACTGTTTGAACTGGCCTTCCTTTATTAGCAGGGCTACACCCTAGAAGGGCATTTTCGTGCTGTTTCAGTGTATCTGTACTTTGCCAGTTTGAGTGCTGCTGTTTATATCCCTCTTGTGCCTATTTTTTGTGCAGTAGAATCAATTTATGCTTTGTATATGTTAGGTGTTGTTCTATTTCATCATGACCATAATTGGACCGGCCGCTCTGTAAGGTATGAGGCTGATTACATGTCTTATCTCCCTAAGGGATTTTTTAAATACATTTAAGATGATATATTCTTCACCTACTTTACATTAGCCATTAGGTTCCTATATATAATTGTTTCAACACATATATTATATACCAGAGTGCTATTGTGGGCGTCTCTCCCTTCTTCCCTAAAATATATAATATATAATAGATATAATAGATAGGATATATATATATAGATAATCCCCCCCCAATCACACACACACACACACAAACACACACACTCACACACACACAAAAATATATATCAAAATCAAAAACGAAATAGACAAGTTCAGTAGTAACGTTATTTTCTGTGGCTCTTAACTAAATGTTGTATTGTGCGAGCTTCGGAGAGACATGATCTATTCTTCTGGTGTTTGTAAACACCGCCGGTGGGAAGAAGAAGAGAGAGAGAGAAGAGATCAGGTTAACACCACAGGAAAGAAGAGCCGAGGGAAGAAGGATCAGTGTTTTGTAAACAAGAAGAGACAGTTGTAAACATCGCCGGGAAGAAGAGATCAGTTTTGTTTTAGTTGTATTCGGAAAGCTTCGCACAAATAAAAGCATTTCTGGTTGCAGATTCCTATAGATTTTGCAAAGGCTTTGGACCACAGTTGATCATGCTATCCGGCGTAACAAACTCCAGAGCTCTTGAATAGGAGCATGCTTTAAAATGGTTTCAGTCCTACATCAGGAAGATCACAACATGTCACATTCTCGGCTCTAACTCCAACCCCTTGCATATCACCTGTCTGTGGTTGTCCCGCCAGGCTCTGTTTTTCTGGGGGCCCATACTCTTGTCAGGTTCATTAAGATCTTCCCACAGTGTAAGGAAAGCCTCCAATACCATGTATGCAGATGACACAATCCTAAAGGCCACGCCTAGGCCTCTTGACCTTCAAACAATACTTCCGTCTGGACTTTTTGAAGACTCGAAAACTGGATTTCCCCCAAAACAAATGTTTTTTAAACACTGACAAGCACTTGTAAACAATGGTTTATTTGGGGACCAAGACTAAATTTGTAAGATTCCAGTGACTGAGCTCCTGATTAGAAACCAACGCTTAACACCAACCTAACTCCCTGTCACTAGTTTAAATACCTGGGCTTTATGGTTTGACTCCCACTTTAACATTTGGGAGATGCCATTGATACCCCTGTACAAACCAAGGACCTAGCCAACACTAGGGGTACTTTACAGGGAACAAAATCTCTCCCTAAAGTGCTCCTGGTCAGAAGCGTATGGCACAGCAGATGCAATGCCAATTATGACTATGGAGAACATAGTATATGGCTCGGCTCATCAACCCACTTAGCAAAACTGGACCATTTCCTATACAATTTAATTTGTCCTTTTGTTCTCATGCAACTATAACAACACAATGCGAAGATGCTCAAAGAACTAGATGGTCATCACTAGAGTCTAGGCGCAAGTTCATTTCCTGTCTTACCTTAAATTCTTCATGGGAAAGCTACCAGCTTTTTTTTTTTTACTGAACAAGCTCCTCACCCCTACCAATACAGCACCCCCCCCTATCACCATGAGATCAGACTCAAAAGAATATTCAGGGTCCAAGGCCAACAAAAAAGTATCCGGATGTTCCTCTTATCCTTCCGTGCACACCAAAACTGGAAACAACCTACCAGAGAGACTCTCATATCCACACCAGCTTAAGTTCTTTCAAATCTAAGGCTGTTCTCACAATTTAATCTGGTCTGTAAACTGTTTCATACGATCATAATAAATATTTTCTTTAATGTGCACGCAATGTCTCTGATATAAGGTATACCCTGGTCATTTATGTAACGGTACTTGTAACCATGTATTATTTGTTTACTTGGCCAGGACATATTGAAAAACGAAGGTTAATCTCAATGTATTACTTCTGGTAAACATTATAACTAAATAAATAAATAAAATAAAATTCGTTAGCCACAGAAAGTATTGTCTATTTGTTTTTGATTTATTAAGCTCGGCTAAACACGGGTACAGATACCTTTAACCTCATACATATATATATTTCCAACAGGATATCAAAGGACCAAGACGCTGACCAAAAAGTAGTGGAGGACTAAAATGAAAGAATAACGTGACAGAAGAAGAGGAGGGTTGACCAAAACGCAGGCTGGAAGATCATTGGGAGCCCTTCATCCAGCAGTGGGGAGGACAGGCTGAAGATGACATACATACATACACACATCTATATATAGAAATATAATATATATATCTATATATATATATATATATATATATATATATATATATATACCATATACCTATACCATACATATATAGTATATATATATATAATATAATATACAAGTGCTCGACAAATAATGATAAAACAACCGCCCGTTCCGAGTGGAGTTAGGCAGTGGCGATCAATTTTTTTTTTTTAAATAAATAAAATAAATAAAAAAACTTCATCTCCCCGATTGGTCTGACGGGGGACGAGGACCGGCTGGCAGCTCTGGGTCAAGCCTCCTCTCCCCCCCCCCCTGCCCGATCCCTGCTTGCTGCCCAGGGGGCTCTCACTTCCGTCCCCAGCGCGCGCGCGGCAAGCAAAGTTGACTGCGGATCCAGCGCGTCCCCGTCCGGCACGTTTCCCATGCGGGATGTCCCCACCTACTATAAATGCCCCCCAATGCCCCAGATGTCACCCGCAGCACCTCGATGTCGCCCCGCAGACCAGATACCCAAGACTCTGGTGAGTGGACTCCGGCTCCGTTTCTTGTAGTGGTGGTTGTGTGTGGTAGGGATGTGTGGTTTGGTGGTGTGTGTGGTTGTGTGTGGTGTGTGTGGTGTGTCGTTGGTGTGTGGAGAGCTGGCGGCTGCTATATACGGGAGGCTGAGGGCTCTCCGTGTGCCGGGCCCGATACGGTACCGGGGGGGAAGGGGGGGGGAAGCACACTTACCCATCCCTGCAGAGCTGAGGCGGCTATTCGGGAGGCGGCAGGCAGGGGGCAGGGACCCGAGAGACGGTACCGGGGGGGGAGAGGACGCACAACACCATCTGCCGGACCGGGGGGGAGGGCTGCAGTGGCGGGGCCGGGCCCGAACAGGTTAACGGGGGGGAGGGGACGAACACCACCCTTATGCCGGACCGGGGAGGCTGCAGAGTGGGCCGGGCCGAGCAGGTACCGGGGGGGAGGGGACGCACACCAACCCCTGCCGGGGACCGGGAGGCTTGCAGTGGGCCCGGGGGCGGGCCCGAGGCAGGTACCGGGGGGGAGGGGACGCAAACCAACCCTCTGCCGGACCGGGAGGCTGCAGTGGGACCGGGCCGGGCATTAAGAGAGGCACGGGAAGGGTGTGACCGCGTGGACGCGCGACGGGGAAAGAAAAAAAAAAAGAGCGGAAGGAAAGGGAGGGATGGATAGGGGCGGGGGGAAGGGGAAGGAGAACCAAGAGAACCCGGAACGCCGGAGTGAACGGGGGGGAGGGGACGCAACCACAATACTGAGGAACGGGAGGCCTGAAGGGGGAGGGGCCGGGCACGAGCAAGGGCGGGGTTACAGGGGGGGGTGGGGGGGGGGGAGAGGAGGGGGGGAGGGGACGCACACCACCATCTGCCGGAAGGGAGGAGGAAAGGGCGGAAGGTGGACGGGACTTGTACAAAGATGGCAGGTGACAGGGGCGGAGGGGAAGAAAAACACAATGTCTGCCGGACAGGGAGGGCTGCAGTGGGCCGGTGGCCGGGCACGACGCGGTTACAGGGGGGGAGGGGGGAGCACACCAACCTCTGCCGGACCGGGAGGGCTGCAGTGGGCCAGGGCCGGGCCCGAGCAGGTACCGGGGGGGAGGGGACGACACACCACCCTCTGCCGGACCGGGACGGCTGCGGGGGACCGAACCCGGTGCACCAGCGCCATGGCGGCTGACGGGGGTCACAGATATTTCCCCCCTGCGCAGGCGCTCGCTCCGCTCTTGCTGCGGCCTCACGTTAGGCCGACGGGGGCGAGGAGAGGGGAAAAGAGAGGGAGAGGGGAAAGGGGAGGTGAGGCAAGCGTGGAGTGAACAGAAGGGAAGGGGGGGGGGGTGAAGGAAGGTAAGGGGGGGGGGGGAAAGGAGGTAAGGGGGGGTGAAAGACGAGAAGTCTTGGGGAGGAGAGGAGGCGGGGGTTGAAATAGAGATGCAAGGGGGAGGAGACAGGCTGGACATGGGAGAGAGCAGAGAGAGAGAAGGATGGAGTGGGGGAGAGGATGAGTGAGAGAGACTGGGGGGGGGGAGAAGGCAGAGAGAGAAGGCTGGGGGGGGGGCTAAAATGCTCCCAGGCAGTCAGTCGCCCCCACCAGTCAGTAACACCACCAGTTCAGTCACCCACCAGTCCAGTCAGTCAACCATACCCACCCAGTCAGTCAACTACACCAAAGCAGTCACCGACCCACCCCACCAGTCAGTTAGTTCACATACCCACCCACCCAGTCAGTCAGGTCCGGTAACCTACCCACCCACCCCAGTCATCCCTCCCACCCCCCAGTCAGTCAGTCACCTACCCACCCGTTTCCAGCACCTACCAACGGTCATAAGTCACCTACCCACCAACCCAGTCAAGTCAGTCACCTAACCACCCACCCATTCACCCACCCAGTCAGTCACCCACTCCACCCCACCCAGTCAGCACCTAGCCCACCCACCCAGTCAGTCACCTACCCACTCACCCAGCAGTCACCCACCACCCACCACAGTCAGTCACCCACCCAGTCAGTCACCTACCACCCACCCCAACCAATCCGTAACCCACTCAGTCACCCATCCATCAGTCAGTAAGTCACCCCCCCACCCAGTCAAGTCATAACGTCAAGTAATACCCCCCCACACCCAGTCAGTCATACCCCCCCCCAAACCCAGTCAGTCATACCCCCCCCACCCAGTCAGTCATACCCCACCCCCCCACCACCAGGCAGTCATACCCCCCCCCACCCAGTCAGTAATACCCCCCCACCCAGTCAGTAAAATGTCAGTCATCCCACCACCTGCCCAGTTGCCAAGTCACCCCGTCACCCCACCCAATCAACCAGTCAGTCACCCCACCCCCCCAATCACCCCACCGAGTCACCCCACACCCCCAATCACCCCACCCAGTCAACCCATCCCCCCACAGTCACCCTCTCTCTGTCTCTCACCCTCGAGACGGAGCAGAAAACGCAGAGAAGGAGAGAAACACAGCCTGAGAAGGAGAGAAACAGAGAGAATCGGGGAAAGCTACAACCGAAGTAGCGCCGTATGAAAACCAAGTATCTCCGTCTCGAACCCGCTAGGCGTCGCTCACCAGCTCTCCGTCTCTAACCCTCTCTCCGTCTCTACCCTCTTCTCCGTGTCTCTAACCTCTCTACGGCTCTCAACCCTCTCGCCGTCTCTCACACTCTCTCCGTCGTATTCACCAATTCTCCGTATCACACACCACTCTCATCGTCTCACACACTTCGGCCGGCTCACACACACTCTCAGTGCTCACACTCTCTCGCCGAGAAAAAGCGCGAGACGGGCGCACAAAAAAAGAGAGAAACTAAGAGGAAGGAGATATCAAAAATCTAGAAGTGAGAGATAAAACAACTAGCTCATCCGTTCCCTCTAACCCTCATCATCTCGTTCTTATCCTATCAACCTCTCGCTCAGTCTCTATCACCCTCTCTCTCCAGTCTCTATCACCCTCTCTCTGTCTCACCCTCTCTCTGTCTCACCCTCTCTCTGTCTCACCCTCTCTCACAATTGGATAATTTTAGTACCCTGTATATCTTAAAATGCCCTATACAACACCGAAATAACCTATACTTCTGTCTTCAAGATCTAAACTCTCGAGCTCACACAGAAAGGACAGACATCGGAATTCCCCGTAACCCAGAAGACGGTAGGAACACCCCCCTCCAAGATAACATTGCGGAATGAGGTACTGGACATGAGGGCGTCTGCGGATCAGGTAAGATCCCAGGCGGGTTGCTGCTTTAAATATTGTAAAGCGGGGCATCCCAGGAACAGTTAATGGGTGCAGGAAACTAGGCCTTACATCTGGCTTTTTTTTCTAGATTCGACATTATACACCACACACACAAGGACTAATGATAGTTTAATGAATACAATAAATAAAAACTATGTGGAAAAACGAATGTTTTCTTTTTTGACTAGGAATTATTCAATTATTTCATTAATGGTTTTTTTAAATGCGGGTCTGGGGGCTGGATTAGAGGTGGGGGTTGGGGTGGGACTAGAGGCGGGGTTGGGGGGACTAGGTGGCGAGTAGATTTTTTGGTTAGGCGAGTAGAGTAGATTTTTGGGTATTTGTCAAGCAATGTATGTATATATAATACACACACACACACCACACACACACACCAACAACACACACACACATATACCACATACACACAAACACTTTGAAAAGGCTCAAAAAGAGAATTGGAAACGTCAAAAACTATTTTCGATTATAGTGGAGGCCAATTTTCATGTTGCTGTATAAAAATATAATTAAAAAGAAGACAAAAAACCATCAACATCAGGAACCTCAAGAAGAACAGCAGAGAAAATTGATTCAGCTTGCGCAAAATGCATAGGGACAATTTAACAAAAGATCATGAAGAATTTATGAAGATTGTAGGTGAACGCTCAGAAAAAAAACTGGAGACATTGCTAACAAAAAACAGGATAAGGAAATATCTGATGTGACAAAACAATGAATGAGGAGACAACAAGAAATGAAGCAATTCCAAGGTGCAAGAATACGAATTGAACATACCGCACAACTGAAGATGTAAGAACATGTGACTGTGATATGGTGAGGAAGACTATTGAAGATAACAAAAGCTTAAACAAGACAAAACAGCGACTTCTGGTTGGGAAGAAGCCAATCATTGTACTCAAACAAGACAATGGATCAACAATAAAAGACTGTGCACTTATCATAGAGTTTGAGACCTCTACATGAAATTGCACCAAAACAGATAGATAAAACAGGGGACTAATCCGGACAGAGAAAAGACGATTTCCAGAAGAAGTGGCAAAAGCAATAAAATCCATGATGAAGACTGGGAAGGCTCCCTGCGAGGACAAAAAAATTACAACAATTGAAATCTTGAAAGAAGACTGCGAAGAAGAAGGAAAAAAAAAATTATTGCAAACTCTTAATGCGACTGTAAGAACCGGAAAATTTCCAGAGCAATGGAGTAAAGAATACGATAGTTATCCCATCCACAAAGAAAGGAAGAAAGGAGACCTCAAGAACTGCAGACATCAGCTACTCCAGATCACTTACCAATATTTTTATGACGATACTAATCAGCTACAACAGCCCTAGACGTTTCCCAGCCTAGAGAACAAGCGGGATTTCGCAGTAAATACAACGCAACGGACCACATCCAAATTGTATAAGAAGTGAATTCCCGACGTATTGAATACGATCTACCACTCATGTTAGGATTACATGAGGATACAAACAAGGTAAGACTCAGCACAGGAGTGCGGCCGGGAGACACCGTGTCACCAAAGCTTTACACTGCCATTACTTAAGAGATGTTCAAAAATTAGATTGGAAAGAAAAGGGAAAACAAAATCACCTGAAATTCATTTCATCTACGATTGCAGGGGACATTGTTATTGTGCCAAAAGTCTGGAAGACCTCCAGAATAAATTGAAGCGATTGTTCAAACAAACGTGTCAAGTTTCTGCAAAGATTCAATATTAATGTTTCTAGAACCAAGAATCAAAGAACAAGATACCTCGGCATGCAATAGAACGACTGGATGGGAACATTTTCCAATTAGTAAAAATCAGATAGGGAATCGAATCAGTGGGATGGAGCTATTTGGAAAGAACAGAAATTGTATATTTCAAGGAATCTTCCCTGTGGTCTTTAAGAAGAAAGTTTTCAATCCAGTGTAGTGTTGCCGTGCCTTCGTATAGAGGTGAAACTTGGACCACTAATGGAAGATATCAAAGCTTCAAACAACGCAAATAGTATGGAGAAGAAGTTTACTTGGTGGTACCTGAAGAAGCAGGAAAGAAGGCAAGATGAAGAAGAGTGTTGAACAGTGGCAGTGGGACAGACACTATCGCATCAGACATTACCTCGGTTGGTCAAAGATGGTACAGACTGGTTGTCCAAAGGAAATTAACAAGACCAAGTCTACACCAAAGAAAGAATGTGAGGAAAAGCATCAGAAATGTGTCGCGTAGCAACGTGGAGAAGAGAGTGCTGGCAATCGGCTGTACCTGGAGATCAATGAGTGAGACAGGTGAATACAAGACTGAAGATCAAGTGTTGTATATTATATTTAAGTTATGGTGGGTACAAAAGGGTCAAAAAAAACCGCTCCACCGTTTGCAATAAGATAACCAAGGAATGGATCACCTTTGTGAGCACATTCAATGTCTTGACAGGCGGCTCACCCTGCCTTTCAACCACTAATCACCCTAGAATCTACAGTTACACTGCCAGCAAAGAGGATAGTCTGGAAAATGTACATGCAAATTTAACAAAGATAATGTTGTCACCTAGAAATCCGCCCCAGTGAATGGAATTTTTCCAGGAGCAAATTGGGGCACATTGATTGCCAGTTTGTCATGTCATCTTCACGAATCCCTGCTGCGTGGGATGCACTGTTATGCTAGGTAGATAATGTTTAAATGCAGTAGTGTTGCAGATCATGTCTAAGACACTGGAATGACTCGTCATAATGATATATATATTATAGTAACACACACACACACACAAATATATATTTAAATTATATATATATATATAATATATATATTATAACGGACCCACACATAATATATAAAACCCAAACACACAGACCACGTTTTGAGTATACATAAATTAATTTATTGGGTAAACTATAATGAATAATCCGACTTTAAAAACCAGAAATATGCCAGACAAAGTCGCGTGTTCGCTCAATTAAGTAACCTTTCGAGCGATTGATAAATCACTAATGGACTTTCTTGTTTTCTGTAAGATAAATGGCTCCTGTGGCCTTAATTATATGTTAATTACAGTATATGCTGATATAATATGATTATTTAGTTGTTCTTAAAGGACACCGCAAAGTGAATACAGCTTTCACCCAGATATGTAGGCTTCAGACAAAAAGTGTGCACGACACTGTTTATGATGGGACATGCAAAGCATATTAATGCGTACATCCATAGTATGTGGTCATCTTTAATGAGCCCTGCAAATAAAATTTACATAATTTTTTCTTTCAAAATAAATAATCAATTCTTATTAGGCTTATAAGATGATTATATGAATCCTTGCAGTTGGGCATAGCGCTACTCAATGCGTGTGGGCCCTACACAACTCTTACACAACTCTCAAACTGAACTTTGCACGGAGCCCACAGGTCCGTACTGATACTGTGCATGAGTACGTCGTTTTTTAGATAAATGTGAAGCTTTCACACAGCACAAATAAAAGGCATCACCGCCTGCAAATTACTAAAAACATTTGGGACAGCTTCAGATTTTCATTGTTTCCAAATTGGCAAAACTGTCAAAAAAATGGTCACGCTTTCTCTCTTTCATCTTTCCTGAACTGTAAGTTGCAATTTAAACGTTGAGTGTCCAGTGGAATAGGGTGCACTGAAGTGGTTACATACCACCAGATTTACAAAGCTGGTGGAAAACAATCCTGACGACAATCAAACAGTTTTTAGGAAATTTACGCTCAATAATTCATCAATTAGGTGCTCCCTTTCTCAGTGATGAAGATTAAGGCGCATGCAACTGTCCAGCTCTATAACAGCACCCGCGAAATCATAGGAAAGAGAAAGCACTGCAGGGACCTATTATTTGTATGCACTTAACGCTCATTGGCACGATAATGGCCCCAGGGATTATCACTTACTGGACTCTAACCATTCAAATGTTAAAGAGAGAAATAAAAGGAGAGAAATGTTTACGACACAGAGAGTGAGCAGATAAGAGGCTGGAAGTCGTCCTTCTGAGGCAGAGGATGTTAGGGAAACCACGCAGACGTAGAAAGGATTATCCCGTATTTAGAGCACAAACACGGACACATCACAGAGTTCTGCATCACGCTCCTGGGAAGTGGATCGGGACACATTACTGTACTGACTTTCCTGTTTGGCAGTATCAGATTAAGAAATATCATTAACCTTTACAGTGCCTGGGATTAATGTGGCACCAATCCCCGGCAGGTCCTGGGGCTATCACATGACGAGACTGGCTGGTTACTCTGCCAGAGCGGTCACTGACCCACGGAGGACGAACGATGCACAGCCGTTGAATGAAGAAACCTAGAGGCAGCTGAAGTGTGTGACTAAAAACTTTATTGAAGCATAGTGTAGTACTGGCGGATCCTCTGACGCGTTTCAGCCACAGCAGGCCTTTGTCAAGCCCACACAGGCGCTGCGGCCCTCGGACCCTCCGCTGCAGCCCTCGGACCCTCCGCTGCAGCCCTCGACCCTCCGCTTCAGACCCGCGAGGACTCTCTGCTCCGGCCCTCGACTCTCCGCTGCGGGCCCTGGACCCTCCGCTCGGCCCTGCGGGGACCCTCCGCTGCGGCCCTGAGGACCTCCGCTGCGTGCCCTCGGGGGAACCCTCAGCTCTGGGCCCTCGGGACTCTCCGCTGCGGCCCCTCGGACTCTCTGCTAGGCCCTGACCCTCCGCTGCGGGACCCTCCCTGACCACTCCGCAGCGCCCTGACCTGCCGCTGCGGCCTCTGACCCTCCGCTGCGGCCCTCGACCCTCCCTGCGGCCCTCTGAACCCTCCGTGCGGCCCTTGACCCTCCCTGCGGCCCTCTACAGCCGTGCGGCCCTTACCCGGCTGCGGCCTCTGACCCTCCGCTCGCCCTTGCCCTCCGCTTGCGGCCCTCTGACCCTCCGCTGCGGTTGATTTCTTACTAGTTGCAATTGTCTCACACTGACACTTAATTGTAAGATAAGGTAATGAAATATACATACTGATAGGCAGATGCTGAAATTGCTGGGAAAGTGTTTAACTATGGTCATTTCCATAAACCCCTGAAGCTTTTCTGATCGTGCCCAGTCTAGACTAGTGGAGAGCTCAGGCCATAAACTGGGATATCACTGTCACACAACAAAACTCCAACTGACTTCCGAACAATATGTCCCGATCGGTACTACTGCAGTAAAGAATAAATTCAATGTAGTACAGAGTGGCCGTCTGGGACATTTTTGGCTTCAGGTCTCCATAGACTTTAATAGACAGTTGTGACCAAAACATCCCAAGCGGTCTCACTTTGGAACGTATAGAATAGGCGCTTAGCGTCATTTCGGGGCCGACTGGAGCTCTAGAGTATCTTGGTACGTAAGTGGCACTTGTTTACAGGTTACAAGTATAGCCGTTTTAGGTTCTGTTTCTTGCAGCATACATACTTTGTATTATTCAGCCTCTCCGATGGACTGAGTTGTCGCCTGGAACAGTGCATTCATTTCAGTGCAAGTCATATACAGGAGAATTATACAACCACTGGTGATATTATTACCACTGAGTAAAGCATGATAAATCACACTTATCACAATAAAACATGGGATGTATGGGATACATGTCAGAAATAAGGTGATCACATTAACACAAGGGCTTAACACAAGCACGCATCCCAGCACGGCATATGCAGTTTGATGAGCAACAGATAAACTACAGTTCACAGAAGGCAGGCGTGGAAATAAACACGAGAGAATTCCTGATCTTCCCGATAACCCAATGAGCGGAATCTGCTGGGCAGAGAGAAGCCAACTCCAGTCCTCAAGGGCCACCAACAGGTCAGGTTTTCAGGATATCCCTGCTTCAGCACAGGGGGTGCAGAGGACCGAGTCACTGATTGAGCCACCTGTGCTGAAGCAGGGATATCTGGGTGGCCTGAGACTGGGTTGTCCGCCCCTGTGCTGGAGTCAGTGAGGGTAACAGTAAATCAGATCACGAGTTAGAAGGCTGCATGGGCAGAATCATGCTGTACCATTAATAGCATGATGCATTCTGGGCCAGATCAGTGCCTGCACTAAGATACACAGGGTTATTTGCCTTGAGTTTGTTGCTAACAGAGTTATTTTGAATATAAGACCCACGTGGCCAAATAAACTAAACGCAGCAATATGTTTTCATTGGTTAAATCATTGGTTATGATTTCTTAACAGACAGACAAGCCTAAGCACTTTCACTTATTCCGAAGAAGGTGGTGGCATGCTGTTTAAACGTAACCTGGACTTTGGATTGCTGTACATTGTTTGTCTTACAAGTAAAATAATTGTTCCCTGACAGTGAGGAGATGTGCATAAATCTAAGTACGTCTTCACTGGATGAAGAAAACAAGAAACGAAACACTATATAAACTATAAAAAAAACACTATTTCAATACGAACACTTTTATGATTTTTTACAAGAAGATTATCCATTAAAACCTAAAATCCCATTAGGAGGTAGGGGTTTTGGTGTGTGTGTGAAGGGGATGTGGGGGAGTGTGGGTGGGTATGTGGAGGGGGGTGGGGTGGGGGGAGGAGGTGGTGGGGCGGGGGGTTGTCGGTGGTGTGGATAGTGGGTGGGGGGTAGGGTGGGTGGTGTGTGTGCAGGTGGAGATGGGGGTTGGGGGGGGGTGTGTGGTATGGTGTGGAGGGTTGGGAATGTGGTATGGAGGTGGGCGTAGGGGGTTTGGGTACTATGTGTATGGTGCGGGTGGGGTGTGTGTGGTGTGGGGGGGTGGTGTGTGGGTGTGTTGTGTGGTGTGTTGTTTTTAGTATGTGTTAGTGGGTGTTGTATGGTGTGTGTTGTGGTGGGTGTGTAGTGTATGTGTGTGCCTGTGTGGTGTGTATATGCTTTGTGTGTGTGTGTGTGTTGTGTGTGGTGTGGTGTGGTGTGTGTGTGTGGTGTGTGTGTGTGTGTGTGTTGTGTGTGTGGTGTGTATGTGTTGTGTGTGTGTGTGTGTACTATTACAACTTATAATCTTATTATGGGCACTTCCTTTTATTTTGATTTTGGTAAAAAAAAAAAATATATGAAAGATTCATGTTTGAAATGGTTTTCTGTGAACTCAATTTGTTTGAGTTGGGATTCTTCACAAATTATGGTGGGGAAAAAAAATGGTAAAATGGCAAACAAAAGGATGAAAAATGCTTAAAATAAGAATAAAAAAAAAAATTAAGAAAACATTCTTGCCATCAAGAAACATTACGAGATCAATCAATTTAAAAAACCTTTACTATCGAGTGTCATGAATGAAAGGAAATCTCTAAAAACTCTGTAAATTGCAACATACCCGAGCATGATCGTGGGGTACATACGTAGGACATGAGCTCTGCACGTAGTGTACATTGGATGACACAAAAATGATGTTATCAGTTCATATTGAATAATGAGCAGTTTGTTCTGTTCTTTAAGAGTGACCAACACTGTACTAAATGGTGTCTAATAATGATGCCGAATGCAGAGACATTACCCGGCCTGGCCCACACCCACAGCAGGATATTGCCAAGAGCCAAGAGCACAAGGAGGGACCAATGGCAAAAAAAAAAAAGAAAAGAGAAAGACCGTACCCTGCCGGCATAGTAGGTGGAGTAGGACGAATGGGGAACTAAGGAAAGTATCGAGTTTGGCTAAGGAGGAGAGAGTTGACCTTTACACAAAGAATATACACTGCCCGGAGGAGAGTGACATTTACACAAGGATGTACAAATGGGAGTAACATTAACACAAGGAATATACAACTGGGAGTAACATTAACACAAGGAATATACACCTGCCCGGGGAGAGAGTAACATTAACACAAGGAATGTACAACTGGGAGTAACATTAACACAAGGAATATACACCTGCCCGGGTGTACCCAGATGTACTCGAGAAGTAACATTAACACAAGATATACACCTGCTCGGAGAGAGTAACATTAACACAAGGATATACACCTGCTCGGAGAGAGAGTAACATTAACACAAGGAATATACAACTGCCCGGAGAGCGAACTTAACACAAGGAGTATACAACCCTCGGAGAGAGTAACATTAACCACAAGGATTACCACTGCCGGAGCAAGTAACATTAACACAGGGATATACAACCTGCTCGGAGAGAGTAACATTACACAAGGAATATACAACGCCGAGAGAGTGACATTAACACAAGGATATACACCTGTGGAGAGAGTAACATTAACACAAAAGGTGGATATACACTCTCGACCGAGAACATTAACACAAGGGATATACACAACCCTGCCCGGATTCGAGAGTAACATTAACACAAGAATTATTACAAAAACTGGGAGTAACATTAACAACCATGAATATACACCTGCCCGGAATGCGGAGAGAGTAACATTAAACAAAGGAATATACAACTGGGAGTAAACATTAACACAAGGAATATACACCTGCCCGGAGAGAGTAACATTAACACAAGGAATATTACAACTGGGAGTAACATTAACACAAGGAATATACACCTGCTCGGAGAGAGTAACATTAACACAAGGATTACACAACTGCCCGGAGAGAGTAACATTAACACAAGGATTATACAACTGGGAATAACATTAACACAAGGAATATACAACTACCCGGAGAGAGAAACATTAACACAAGGATTATACACCTGCCCGGAGAGAGTAACATTAACACAAGGATTATACATCTGCCCAGAGAGAGTAACATTAACACAAGGATTATACACCTGCCCGGAGAGAGTAACATTAACACAAGGATTACACAACTGCCCGGAGAGAGTAACATTAACACAAGGATTACACAACTGCCCGGAGAGAGTAACATTAACACAAGGATTATACATCTGCCCGGAGAGAGAGTGACATTAACACAAGGATTATATAACTGCCCGGAGAGAGTAACATTAACACAAGGATCATACAACTGCCCGGAGAGAGTAACATTAACACAAGGATTATACAGTACAACTGTCCGGAGAGAGTAACATTAACACAAGGATTATACAACTGCCCGGAGAGAGTAACATTAACACAAGGAATATACAACTGCCCGGAACTGTAATTCCTAAACCCTTCCTCCAATTTGGATGTGAATACCCTCAAATTAAAGCTGATAGACTGCACTTTAAGCCCATATTATTTAACTGTAACTTGGATTTATTTTGGTACACAGCCAAAATAACAAAACTTGTATCAGTGTCCAATTATTTCCGGACCTAAATATATATATATGTGTGTGTGCGTGCGTGTGTGTGAGCGTGTGTACATATATAGTGTGTATGTGTGTATATATATACACAGTATATACACATACACACACACACACACACACACACACACACACACACACACACACACACAAACTATATATGTACACACACATATATATACACACTATATATATAATATTATTATATATAATACACACACATACATATATGTCATTTGTGCTATCACACTTTACAGAATAAGGGCCTTAGCACATTAAAACCGTGGGGTGGCAAGGAGGTAAGGGTTTGCACAACTTCAAAGGGAAAATCCACCTCAGTGGGAATTCTCGTTCAATATACCGTACATTTATCTCCACTTGCGTCATTTAGTTTAAAGTTTGCTGCTCTTTATGTGGATTTTCATGGACATTTTATGCTCTTCATGCCATGAAGCTCCACAGATCCCAGTACTGGACGTCCCATTACAAGGCTGGTTTTACCAATGTCCTCAAGCATTTTTTTTTTTTTTGCAACTGCAAAGAAATCTGTTTTCAGACAAACATTCCATAAAAACTGGTTTGACCGGGAGTGGTTTGAAAGGGAAGACCGCCTTAGGGGGTCTTCTAATGAAAACAAAAAATAGATATAGTACTTTTGAAAAAGAAAGCAGATTAAAGAAGAAACCTGTTTTCTCTGTTACTGCCTCTATTTATATGTTGGCTTCCAGTAAAATAATATGCAGCTTTAGAAGCATTAGTATTTTGAAAGTAATTTTCACCTGTCATTTCTCCATGTGAGAGAACTTTGCTGCAGAGTACAGTATTACTATCCTCCCCAACCTTCATGTAGTACATTCTGGCTGCGTGTCGGATGCATGAGAGCAGATTATAAAGGGATTGATTGCGTTGTGGAATATGTAAGCACCTTGTAAATAAATAAGAATAGTACTTGGGATCCTTGGGAGAATGGTCACCTTGTTCTTACACGTGAGACTGCGAAAGGTTGATGCGCACAGAGGTTGATGCAGGAGTCAAAATGACATTTTAGTTTTTTCATGTGCATTGGTGAAGCAAATGCTTCCCCTCGGCAAATAAATAACAAAGATCTGTGCTAGTGCAGAGTAAACGAGTACTTCAATATTAGGCGATACCATTTTTATTTGGAATAACAATTGCTATTATAAGACAAGTTCTCTCTCTCTCCTTCGATCGGAGATACTGATGATTAACAGAGATTCCATGAGATTTAACACAGACGCTAATGGAATCTGTAAATCAGCATCGCCGTCCTGAGGAAGAGCGGACTCATGAAAACTTGTCTTATAATATCAATTGTTAGTCCAAATAAAAATGGTTGCACTTTATCACGAAACGCGTAGGTCTGTTACACCTCCGGTTTTTAATGGACCAATAAAGAAGTAATTTTTTATACTATTTTTGACCCACTTTCTTGGCTGTGCGCTATATTTCCTGTGCTGTCCATCGTGACTCTCTACCAGTAGCAGCATGGTTTACAAAGAGCACAGGATGGGGGCATTCTAGATATGTGAGTATATCTTTATTCAAACAATTCATGTGGTTCAATAGAGGTCCGGGGACTATACTAATGAGGTTCTGAGGAGTGGGTTACAACTCCCTTACTCTGTTCCTTCAGGGAATATTGATCTTTCAAGGACTTCATACTACTTGGGAGTTACCCTATTATAAGCAGCCCTTAAAACCTGTGCATTTGATTAATCCTGACTATTGCAAATATATGTGTTATATGGATCCGGCGCTAGAGCGCGTATACCACGAAAAATTCTTCTATATGCATTACGATGTCACTGGCAGCCATATTATTCTCCTGCAAATCTTCAGAGAACAAAGATGAATATCAAGTGAATAGTGTTGGGGGAAAGGGGAAGAAACAGTCTCATGGGAACAAGACCACGGAGAGACCTCCCTGTTAACATAAAGTGAAGAACAAATAACATGAGAGCATCCAGTGAAGAATTATACAATATGTTACGAGACATTCCCATCCACGCCAGGGGGGAGAGGGTTATGGGGTGGGGTATGAGGGAACCTCCTGCTTAGGGTTTACAATTGACTATCATTACTTCTGCATGTGACACCTGATCTTCATCAGCTCAAAGACAAGAGTATGCTCCAGTATCTACAATCATCAGTGTCTGGTCAAAGTGCTATCCAGCGCTAACATCTCCAACGCTGCTCTCTAAAATGCCATGCGCTTTAACTAGAATGTGATTAAAGCGTCATAGCACTTTCTCCATTACAAGCTTGTCACCTGGAATGACTGGCTGTATATTTAACTTTCCTGTACGGCAATAATGTAAGAATTATTTCATAAACCAGGTCTTCCTTTAATGACTATTTAAGGATATTTAACATGTTCTATCTGCATTCAGGTCTGAATCCTATGCCTATACTGTAACTCTCAGAAGTAATTGCACAGAATTAGACTATGTTATTAAATTCATCGATTACTAGCATTACATTGCAAAGACAAACAAACGTTCAATATGTTCAGGCGTGCTTGGATTTTCATACATCTTTTGAAACAGTTGTCAACTGAAATGGCGACGTACAAATGTAAAATAGGTAAATATTGTACACACAGATATGTTGGCAAACAATGCAGAAAGTTATGGTTAGAAAAACAATGTTTTTTAGTTAAATACTTTGACAAAGTGCAAAAAATAGAAATATTAAACTGAGAGAGGCACAACATGGCATTATGTTCTCAAATGCAACATGAGACCCTCTGTCTGTGAAAGGGTTAATGTACATCTTCAATCTCCGTGATCAAATGGAAAAAAAGAAAGAATGTTTGACTGTAAAGTGCAGATTAAAGAAGGTGAGCGTGGTGAGCTTGGGTTCGGTGGAAGAAAAGCGTGTCCTCTTCCTGATTGGCTAGCGTTGATTCCTGAGGATTTGCACATTTTCCCCTTGGGCGTTATGCTGTCAATCAGGCGGCAGGTATTTGCTAAGCAGGGATATGGTTGTAAAAGATGAAGAGTATTTTGAAAGAACTGCAAGGAGAAGATCCAGATGCCAGCATTACTTAGCCTAGTATAGGCGGAGAATCCGTCTGGTTTACGTCTCAGACTCCAGCTTTAGGCTGCGCTTATAGTCCCGGCTACGGCGACGACGCGCCGCATAAAAACTAGTTGATGTAATGCCTCGCGTACGCCTATAGTGGGGGCGAACGCGACGGTGTGACCAAAATCGCTGAAGTCAACAGAATTTGATTTTTTCGGCGATCGCGCATGACGTCAGCGGCATGTGAGCGGTTCAGCCAATAAGGGCGAACCGCTCACGGTCACGCCACCGCCACGCCCCCCCCGGTCGCTCTCTCTTGTCTCCTGCACTATAAGCAGGAATCGCTATTACAACAGCGACGGATGACATCACGCGGTCGCGTCGCCGTAGCCAGGACTATATGCGCAGCATAAGGCTGCAGTACTACTTAACATATATCAATGTTCTAATAAAGTGAAATCACTCATCTCTATCATTTTTAACAGTTCTCTCCAAATGTAATAAGGTAGAACGGCATTTATCAAACAGCTCCTCAGGTCCTGAGCCAAACATTCAACATTCTATTCACATGTAAATTAGGCGCATGGTTATTCCTAAAACCTGGTTCAGCCAGCGCTGCCCAAGGAGAGGGGTGAAATATACTGGCTTCAACATTTACACCCTAAAATCTGCTAAACAAAATAACAATGTCACGATCAGCACATGCTGCTTTTGTGAGGGACTCATGCTTACGGAGAAATAAATCCTGCATTGTTAAGACAAAGTAATCAGGGCTGAGTTTTATAAAGCAGTTTATAAAACAAGCATGTTTAAAAAAAAATTTAAAAAATGATAGTATTCAACTACACTGAAAAACTACAGGAGGATTTCCCAGTGAATTATAGGATTAAGGTAAAAAGTAAAGGCATCTTTAAAGGAAAACAAACAATACAACAAGTAAGCGTGTTAATTAAGGATAACAGATTTTTAGAAAGACAAAGAAAAGAGCACTATGCGTTTCCATAGAAAATATGAATATTTATTGGGTCATGTAAAAACCGGAGATATATCCCCACCTACGCGTTTCACACTGTAGTGCTTCATTAATGCCTGTGAGGTTGGAAAGCTTGTAACATATCAACTACGTGTCGGCCCAGTAAAAGGTATTATACCCCCTACTCCCTCCTTTGTTATTTTACTTCATTAGGACATTACAAATTATATGAGGCAAAAAAGGGACAATATTTACATTTGTATAGAAGATTTCTTAAGAGTTTTTAAAATAATAGGAAAAATGGTTAGCCAAATTGGAGCGGTTAGTGAATGTGAAAGCCGAAGTAAGTGTAATGCAGAACATAATGTCCCAACTCTCGCACGCATGGGTCCCATATATTTACTAGACTACACAAACTCTCTAACAGTGTACAGTGCGTGTGTGTGCGCATGCAGTGTGTGTGCATGCAGTGTGTGCGTGCAGTGTTTGCATGGGTGTGCAGTATGTGCGTGTGTGTGCCTGCAGTATGTGTGCGTGGTGTTTGCGTGTGTGCAGTATGTGCGTGTGTGCAGTGCGTGTGTGTGTGTGTAGTATGTGTGTGCGTGCAGTGTTTGCATGTGTGTGCAGTACGTGCGTGTGTGTGCCTGTAGTATGTGCGTGTGTGCGCCTGCAGTATGTGCGCGTGCAGTGCGTGCGGTAACTGTACTGTATGTGATGGAGGATTCTGAAGCACAAACACTCAGACTCGGGGGTCTAACAGACACAGAGAAAGTGGAGAAAATAAGAACGTTGCAGCCACTTCGGGGTAAAGATGCCTGATCTGTAAGTGAAGCTTTTTGGAGACTTGCTGACAGCGCTCTCACTTGGATAAGGAAGCCTTGGGGCTAATTTAGAAATGTGAAAGCTGCTTTTCAGGGTTGAGTGGACATTTTCCCTCCCCACCCTATAAATTAACATGTTGCAATGTATTAAGATGCATTAAGAGGATATTTACAGTATCTGAAAGCTCATTTTCTTTATAGCTCACACTCTGATTCCTACTTAAACGGTTCGATCTTCTCGGTTTTAGGAACGGTGTCTCTCTTTTCTGTTCGTTCTTCCATAACTCGGGCAAATCTTTGCACCTTTGGGAACATTACTGCCTCTCCAAATTCATTAAGGCAGGGTGCCCAATTGCAATCCTCAAGCCCAGCCCAACAGGTCAGGTTTTAAGGATATCCCTGCTTCAGCACAGGTGATGCAGTCTTAGACTGAGCCTCTGATTGAGCCACCTGTGCTGAAGCTGGGATATCCTAAAAACCTGACCTGTTAGGGGGGCTTGAAGACTGGAGATGAGCCCCCCTACATTAAGGTATGACCACCTATGTAGATAGTGGAGAAAAGCATTTAAAAGCATTTTTTTGCAGGTTTTTTTTACTGTAATGGTTTAAAGTTTTCTGTCACTTTCTTACCCATCATAACTTGTGCATCAAAAAAGAACAAAAAAATCACAGTACTGCCGGCCCCTACAAATATTAATGTCCGACCAACAAGGGTCTGAAACAGAAAAGTACTGGAGGATCAGAAGGACGGAATCATGAAGAATAGGGGAATATGTTTTTTTAGTCTGATGTATTAACCCCGTGAGTACCAGGGAACCTGTAACACGCTGCAGCACAAAAGTGTTGGTGGACGCCAAGTGGGACTGAGACTTCAGGCATTATAGAATAGCAGCAAATGTGTCTCCCTGCCTGTCTGACATGGTGCTGCCTGTATATTGATGCTCACTAAATGTACTGATCTCTATCGGTCTATAAATGGGACACAGCCATGCTTTCACTGCTGAATTCCTTCATGTTTATCTGCCCTCCTCACCTTTACCCCCAGTCAGCCACAGCACCACATCTTTAAGTGACATCCTTGAGACTTCACCAAAGACAGGTGTTGGGAGAACTTGTGCCCTGAAGCTACACAAAGGACAAGGCAGCGAGAGAGGTATTTCCAATTTACACAGAGCAAGTCCCCCACCCCTCAGGGACATTCTCTCTGCCAGTGTAAACTAAGAAACACACGGCTGAAGGGAGAGCAAACACACACTGCTCTTTGCCTTAACCACAATGAGGAACGGTATTTCTTACAGTGAATTAGTACAAAGGACAATACTGGCTGGGGTTTTACTACAAGTATATATAAAAAAATTAAAAAAATAAACCCTGAAAGAATAGTTCATTATATTAGGCACGTTACAAGAATTAGATGTCGGACTAATCCCTAATCTGAAAACCAGAGAAGCATGTTAAGTAAATATATGTAATATCCCTACATTTATATCGCGTATATATATATATATATATATATATATATCATCTGTCTTTGAAGTGGAAGAAATGTGAAAGTATGAGCTAGTGTATGCTTCAAATAACCCTGGTTAAGTATCATTACCTCTTTTTGCCCGAGTCTTGATGGCAAGATTTTGGGGGCAGGGGACCGGCGGAGGAAATGTTTGGGCAGCAGGACAGGACCTGGTTTTGCGGTCTAAAAATACATTTGAAGCAATATGTTGCACGCCTCTTGTCATACAAGAGGTTAATACTACGCCAGTATCTATTTCCCAAACAAGAAGTAAATACTTAATCTCCTATATCTGCAAATATTAAAACACACGGAGTGACACTAAAGTGTCTTCTGTTTATGATGGAGAAATAAAAATGTCATGGAACAGCCATTTTTCAAGCAGCGATTAAGGAGGAATTGGTCAAGCCCCAAATTGTATGCAAAATAGCAGGACTAATAATTTGGGGTAAAGCAAATCTTCCTAAAATATTCCCTTATGCACTGGTACCTCTGTCTATTATACAGTATCAGAGGAACATCCACCCACAGTCTGCGCTCTGCACCCACAATACTCATTGTAATACTACAGCATTAATAGGCAGCACGTTATTACATAAAGCTACAATGTTACATGCATCACAATGCTCAATACAGGAGACACTAAGCAATGTGATATCCTTATACAGTATCCAATGCATCCTAGTAACTTTAACACAATGTGTATTAGACTGTGTGTTCCTTACAACAGAGCCATGCCTGTGCGCCCCCTGCTGGAACCTCTGGGAAGATCCTCTCTAACGTTGCACAAATAACTAACGCCAGAGGAATAAGTGTGGGGTTTCCTACAAAAGACAAATCTAAAAGGATGAAACAATACTTTTATTCCATGTGGACTCTTGTTCTCTTTGTAACAAAGGGGTTATATGTTTAAGAACTCACAGATTTTAGCAGGGACCTTCTATTGCCTGAAACTAAAGTTGGTTCCATATTGTATTTTACAGTTAATTATTCTTTCCTTCATGCTCGGCATTTCTCATGTACCCATTTTGTTAGGAGGCGTTGCACTATTTTGTGCTCGCATCAAATGTAACAAGAAGTTTACGCCGTCTCCTGACGGAAACTGAAGTGTAGGCCAGGTGTGCAAATGTGTCCAACAGTGGTTCTCAATTTTGTTTACGACGTTGCCTCTGAGAATGCAGACGTGCAATATGAGACAGAGAAAGCGAGAGCGCAACCTATGGATTTCTATACCTCCCAAAACACTCATCAATTCAAGATACCTGTGAACACACCTGAGAACGGGTAATTATGCTAATTTAGATCATTTGAATATACTGTCCACAATCTAATGAGCCTGTTTGTATATTAAAATGAGTTTATTTCCCCGCTGTGTCTCCACTAAATTAGTTTTTTGGGAGCTATAAAGATCAATAAGTGCTCTACTACTCTCTATTACTT
This sequence comes from Ascaphus truei, assembly GCA_036426205.1. Classification (NCBI taxonomy): domain Eukaryota; kingdom Metazoa; phylum Chordata; class Amphibia; order Anura; family Ascaphidae; genus Ascaphus; species Ascaphus truei. Next base: position 26,929,510 of record CM071581.1, on the reverse strand, counting down.
CTCTAGTAAACAGAACGTACTCTCGCGCTCGCTCCCTCTCTCTCTCTCTTTCCTTGGAAAATCACTTCTGAATTGTGACACGGTTGCAATTTAGAAAAATGGCAAATTTCACCCAGTTTGTGGATTCGGGCAAAAGTTTCACACATCTCTAGTAAAGACCACGAGACACTGACACGCGGAGATACACGTGTAGAAAATGAGAATTACGTTTTGCCTAGATATATCCCTGCCATTGTGTGTGTTTGTCGGCTGTTCTCAGTATCTGGCCCTGAGCAGGGCAGGGATTAAATAATTACACACTAATGGAGTGGAAGTGAAAACGTACAGAAAACAGAATCCATGTCTGCCAACAGTAATCACACGTTCATGTCTGACAATATTTGCACTTCTATGTTTAATTAAAGTGGAATGCTCGCCCTCTCTGCTCACTGAGCACCTGCCATGCAACAATGACAAGAGCAGAAGTATGAGACCATCAATCAAACCCCCCTAATTCCATACCCAATCCAATGAGAACTGGCATTTTGGGAATGTAGTCTCATAATGACACATTGTTTTTTAAGTGATCCGATTGCATTAAGCTGCTGTAAACCTAGACACAAAAATTAACACTAATGTTGTGCACAAAAAGAGACAGAATTTGAGACATCCCATTATAATATAGCCTGGACTCATGGCTATTATCACACAGTCACTTCCACAAAGCACTGCCATCTACTGCACTTATTCCCTCACCTGCTGTCTCTGTAACTCTCCCAACAGGCCACTTAGATTGTAAGCTCTCCGGGGCAGGGATTTCCTTTCCTATTGTTTGACTTTGTTGCGCTTATTGTATGATAACTCCCTGTACTGTATTGTCTTTGTGAAGTGCTGGGTACACTGTCGGCGCAATATAAATAAAGCTATACATATATACAATATGTACACTGAATAAAACCTCCCTAGTTACACCTATAATCTCCCCCCAAATGGCCATCTGGTAAACACAGGGCAACACATATAAAACAGCTTGATACATTGGGGGTTATTCATTAAACGGGAGTGAAAATTCCCCTGATCGGCACTACCATAGTTTGATAGTGGACACGTGAGATGATGCCACTTACAGTAGTGTCATTTCTATGATAAAAGGGGCAATTAACCTCCCTTTTAAACAGCCACGACAGGGATCGGATTTGAGTTTGGGAATAAAATGCCTTCTGCTTGTCTCTTTAAACGTTTCACTTTCTTTTTAACGCTGCCTGGAATCTCGTTGCGTTCAGCTTCACTCTACTTTTCTGTTTATACCGTACGTATTCATTCGGGTTGTTTCTTTACACCCTTCACCTGGCAGAAGGGAGCGCGTGGCAATAATCCTACGTCTAAGTGGAGATGACTTTTGGAGTCAGTGAGACAAACACAATAGGGACGAGCAGTTATAGCCGTCCCCACAGCTGTAAAACTCATTTAGAAACTTTCCAGTAAGTGAGATTGGACCCGACGCTGGAACCTTTCCCTGAAATTAACACAGATATTCCGAAATGGGACGAGGCTTCACACAAACAAAGGTCACTTGGCACAAAGATAAAAGCCACTTTAGATAGAGTGATGTTCACCATGTGAATAAGGATCAGCAAACACCTAAGCGGCACAAATACTCCCCTGGTCCCGACGTGTACAGTCCCCTGGTCCTGACGTGTACACTCCCCTGGTCCTGACGTGTACACTCCCCTGCGACTTGTACCCCCTACGTTCATATCTTGGTATATACTGAGTGTACACCACTCATATCTTGGTATTACCTGATTGTCCAACCTACTACATATCTTGGTATATACGGATTGTAACACCGACATATCTGGTATATATGTCTTATTGTACACCCTACTCATATCTTGTATATACTGATTGTACCCTCTGCATATCTTGGTATATACTGATTGACCCCTACTCATATCTTGGTAATATACTGATTTTACCCCTACTTCAATATCTTGTATAATACTGAATTGTACCCCTACACATATCTTCGGTTATATACTGACATTGTCACCCCTACACATATCTTGGTAATACTGATTGTAACACCACTCATATCTTGGTATATACTGATGTACCCCTACTACATATCTTGGTATATACTGATTGTACCCTAACTCATATCTTGGTATATACTGATTGTACACCTACCATATCTTGGGTATATACTGATTGTACACCTACTCATATCTTGGTATATACTGATTGTACCACTACAACATATCTTGGTATATACTGATGGTACCCCTACACTATCTTGGTATATTATGATTGTATCCTACTCATATTTGGTATATACTGATTGTAACCCTACACATATCTTGGTATATACTGATTGTACCCACTACACATTCTTGTATATACCGATTGTACACCTACGCATATCTTGGTATATACTGATTGTTCCCATACACATATCTTGGTATATACTGATTGTACCTACTCATATCTGGTATAGTACTGATTGTAACACCGACCATATCTTGGATATATATCTACGTATTGATTGTACCCTACTCATATCTATGTACTAACATACTTGTATATGTTGTACCACCCTACACATATTTGGTGTCATATACTGATTGTACCCTACACATTCTTGGTATATATGATGTACCCTACTCATATCTTGGTATATAACTGATTGTAACACCTACATATCTTGGTATCATACTGATTGTACCCTACTCAATATCTTGGTAATATACTGATGACAACTACTCATATCTGGTATAACTGATTGTACACCTACTCATCTCTGTATATCGATTGTACCCTACTCATCATCTGATATACTGATTGTAACACTACACAATCTTGGTACTTAACTGATGTACCCTACTCATATTTGGTATATACTGATTGTCACCCTACTCATATCTTGGTATATACTGATTGTACCCCTCTCATATCTTGGTATATACTATGTTACCCTACTCATATCTTGGTAATACGATTTACCCCTACTATATCTTGGTCATCTTACTCCGATTGTTGACCCCTACTCATATCTTGGTATAACTGATTGTACCCTACACATATTTGGTATATACTGATTGTACCCACTCATATCTTGGTTATATACTGATTGTACCCCATCTCATATCTTGGTATATCGATGTACCCTACTCAGTATTGGTATATACGATTTACACCTACACAATCTTGGTATATACTGAGTGTACACTACACAATACTCTGGTTATATATGATTGTACCCTACTCATATCTTGGTGATAATAATCTGATTGTACCCCATCTATATCTTGGTTATACTGATTGTACCCCTACTCATATCTGGTATATACTATTGTACCCCATCTCTATCTTGGTATATACTGATTGTACCCCTACTCTATCTTGGTATATATGATTGTACACCTACACATATCTTGGTATATAATGATTGTACCATCCATATCTGGTATATACTGATTGTACCCCTACTCATATCTTGGTATATACTGATTGTACACCTACACATATCTTGGGTATATACTGATTGTAAAACCACTATACTCATATCTTGGTATATACTGATTGTACACCCTACACATATCTTGGTATATACTGATTGTACACCTACACATATCTGGTATATATGATTGTACACCTTTTTTTGTCTTGTATATTTCTTCTTAGACCAATGCACCTCTGTTCAAACCCCATGGACTTGAATTTTATGAGTGATGCACAGAGGTGAAAGGTTCAACAACAAGATTGAGATTAGCATGGACTGTATCAGGATGCAAGACTACGATCTGAGCGATCCCATGTGGGTGAGTGTTGCAACAGACCCGAACAATGTATCTGTACGCCCCTTGTAACTGCTTCACATCTCAATCTAGATCAGAGGCCTAACTAGACTGAGTCTGCAGGTGATACACAGGCACTAATGTTGCCAGTGGAAGTTATCAGTCAGGTAGCAGGAGCATGGGCCTAGGATTTGACCTATGTGACATTGCGTTGGCTGGGATGACCTCCCACACCATGTACCTCTAAGCTTTGAACCTATTTTATGGTGTTTCTTTGTATCATCACCGCTATGCACATAATTGCAAATGTACGATCATATCACATATTCTGGAGGTACACAAAGAACAGGGTGTGATGTTTCAGTTGAAAGTCGTGACCAGGGCTCATCCCCCATGGAAACAGTTCTTTTATTTACATTTATGGCTTTATAAATATTAAGGCACACAAACACACCCCAGATTTGTGAATCAGGACAGTTCCTCTGCAGTGTAATAACAAAAGCTTCAAATCCTTACCTCTGCAAATGTTCATTTAGAATTGACAAAAGACCTTGGCGGTTCAGCCTTCTCCATAACTGTTATGTTTGTACAGCCCTTTGTGATAACATCCCTGTTTTTCTAACCAGTGTGGCTCGCCAATCCAATCTCCGCTCTGTACCACAATAAAACAGATAGACCCATCAATAAAACATAATGCATTAGAGGAATGCTTGGCTGTCTTCGTAAAACCCATTCAGCTGGTTTATCCAGTCCTACTTCTAAGAAATGTGTGAAGTACAATTTATGAATAATACTAATCAAAGAGCAAGTAAATATCCCTCTTGTAACAGTAGATACTGATTCCCAAACTTCTAAGATATTTGTGGAGGTGAAAGAGTAGTAGAGGCACAACGCCGAGAATCAAAGGGTGTTAAATAAGCACGAAAATCCGACGTTTCGCTGCAACAGTCAGCCTGTATCAGGTGCGGGCAGGCCCCGGAGTATACCGATGTACAAGATTAGGGGATAACGCGGGCACTCTCTTAAAGAACAATAAATAATAGACAAATCTGCCGGTGCTGCATATGTTAGATGGAGTATCCTGCACACCAATAATCCTGTCGACGAGAATATGAGAAATACAGGCACAGCGGCGGCCTTCCAAATCAAATATATTATTGAGCCAAAGTGATCCGCGGTTGCCAGTATTATTCCTATTCACTCTGCAGGATTTCCCCTCTCTATATGGACCACAAAGGTCATATTGATATCTCTTTGACCTTTTGATGAGCGACCTTATTACTACTCTACAAGCCTTGCATCTTGTGGGAGGCTCTACATTTTTATTTGGTGTTAGTAATTTTATAATTGCCAAAATGTTGATATTTTCAACCCCTAATTGTTTTTTATTTTTAACGCACTTATTTGCTGGGCTTCGTTAATCGCCCCTGACTTCTCTCTACGGAGCACTAACTGGGGCCTCCGTTTTGCAACCATTTGTTATGTGTGATGCCCCATCTCCTATAGAGCACACTTCAGTATGCATGGGGTTTTCTCTGCCATAGGATGTCATGGAAAGACGTGCTCTTACTATAGTCCGTGGGAAAATTACCAGTCAGAGCTTACCCTTTCACAAATAAATACTTGGGGGTCAGTGCCCAGAATAAACATGTTGAGATAAATAATTGACGAACGTTTTATTTTTCTGACGGCAAATATTGAAAAGGGCAAGAAAATGAACATACGCCCATCAATACAGGAAAGGCCTGAGGGGCAGGTTGTGGGGCGTTGGGGTCATCTTTCTCATGTGCGATGTCCTCAAATGTAATGCTCCCATTTTCAAGCAGATAATTCAGTACACAACTTTCCAAAAACCAAAAAACGGACTAATATGTTTAAGAATCCAGAGTTACAAGAGCCTTGAAAATGGGCATTTCCTTTTGAATCAGATGTTAAACCTACAACATCTTGAAGAGCAAACACCCAGACATGACATGGGTAAAGGTTTGGTTTTGTATCAGTGGCAATTTTAGGTGTGACACTACGGTCTCCACCTGGATCTCTCCAGTCGGGTCTCCCCGGGTAATGACAGACAGGGATAGATCAGGAGATGCCTTTGGCAATGGCAGCGGCTCTGAATTTCCCACGCTGCCGTCTATAGGAGATTGCGCAGGAGAGACTGTCATCATGTCACCTCGGGTTTCTCTCTCTCTGCGCAGTGTGCGGGATCACTCAGTGTGCGGGATCACTCAGTGTGCGGGAGTCATCAGTTGGATCCTCAGTGTGGGGATCACACCATGTGCGGGATCACCCAGTGTGCGGGATCACCCAGTGTGCGGGTCACCCATTGGCGGATCACTCAGTGTGCGGTGATTCATCAGTGCGGTCACTCAGTTGTTGCGGGATCACCCAGTGTTGCGGGATCACCCAGTGTGCGGGATCACTCAGTGTGCGGGATCACTGTCTCAGTGTTGTCGGGATCACTCAGTCGGTGCGGGTCACTCAGTGTGTGCGGGATCACCCAGTGTGCGGATCACCAGTGTGCGGGATCACCTTGACGGGATCACTCAGTGTGCGGGACACTCAGTGTGCAGTTACGCTGCGGAGGAGATGGCTAATATTGATTTCACGGTTAAGTGGGTTGATTTCATAGGACAGGCTTCTGTGTATGAGACGACTCCATGACTCAGATAAAAAGAAATCCTTTAACCAGTTATTGACACGTTCTGTTTGCTGCTGCCCATTAGAACGCGACGCCAACCAGTAGCCAACATCAAGTATTTCACTTCTGATTTTTTTGCATTAGGTTCTTCCGTATTGAATCTGGCGGGTTCATGTAAAGCAGGGGTTGCTCATCCAGACCTCAAGCACCCGCCCCCCCCCAACACCAACCCCACCCCCCCCCACACCCATCGCAGCACACCAGGGTACAGCAGCACCCCTGGCAGAGCATCGCAACACACCAGGGTACAGGGCACCCTGGCAGAGCATCGCAGCACACCAGGGTACAGCAGCACCCCTGGCAGAGCATCGCAGCACACCAGGGTACAGCAGCACCCCTGTTGAGAAACACTGGTTTAGACTGTATAAAATTGCCTGTGTTTTTGTATCCGTGTGCTAATGTGTGTATCTGTGTGTTCATTAGTGTGCCTGTATGTGTATCTGTGTGTTCATTAGTGTGCCTGTATGTGTATGTGTGTGTTCATTAGTGTGCCTGTATGTGTATCTGTGTGTTCATTAGTGTGCCTGTATGTGTATCTGTGTGTTCAGTTGTGTGCCTGTATGTGTATGTGTGTGTTCATTAGTGTGCCTGTATGTGTATCTGTGTGTTCATTAGTGTGCCTGTATGTGTATGTGTGTGTTCATTAGTGTGCCTGTATGTAAGTTTCAATACATACAAACATGTGAGTGCACCCTTACAAGGTTTGCTGACAGTCCTGCCGGACTCCCCTGACATTACACCACACTCATCAACAGCTTGAGTGAAGACTCCGAGGGATCTCTCACATTACACTGACATGCATTGGCGAAAGGGGAAAGTAATCTCCGTTCTGTATAAGTAGGAAGTGCTGGCCAATACACATCATACACAACCAACTCACCGACCTTCCCACCTTCTCTTTCTTCCAAAGCTTTCATTTGCTAGTTTCAAACGTAAAACTCGATGCTAGTGTACATAATATTCTTACCATGCATCTCTTCGGGTTACTTTTAGGGCAAACTCAAGCAAGGTAAAGAGCTTTCAAATGGTCAACAAATGAACAGCTCTCCCCTTGTAGAGCAGCTCTGAAATCACAGCAGATACAAGTGTTTCATATTGGTGTTTGTGAGTCCCATTAATGGCAGAGAGGATAGCAATGCATTACCGATTTGTGTTATTAACCCAACTGGAAATAAAGGGTTTTCCCCACATAGAAACGCCTAGAACATCGCTCTGTTAACTGAAAGATTTACCCCAGAAACTCCCAGAGACGGTCAAAGACATCAGGGCTTCTCATTTCAGGGTCCTGTGACGCCTGAGACATGGCTGTGCGGTAATAACGCTCCTTACAGGAGAAGTGAGACGATGTATCCACCAGCCTGGAAGAAGAAGAAGAAGACACGTTTGTGTGGTTGCTGAGCATGAAAACCAATAACAGAGACACTGTAACACGGCTACCTGGAACTATACTGTCAGCAGCGGGCCGGCATGTCTGGGGTTTGGAAGTATGTTGGGAAATATAAAAACCCAAACCATTCAAACCTGTCCCGTAAATGGGGGAGATGCCTCCAAAGCTTAAAGCAGCAGCCCAAGCTGCTTTCCCCCCCCCCCCTCTAATAGTGCATCATTACAATCCACACAATGATATGTAATTATCTAAGTTGCAAATCGGCCGTTCTCTTGTGATCGATCGGCGAAGATTCGGCTCGGGACCCCAGAACCTCAGAACCCCGTGATTGGGAGGCCGGACAGAGATAAAAGTTATTTGTTTGCGCAGCGTTCGCACTGCTGGTATCGTTTGTTTAAGTATATATGTGTATGGAGTGATTCTGAGATTGAGATATGCAACACCACAAATGATAGCTATATGAGTATATAAAGCTTGTTATAATTCATTACCACTGTGTTGTGTCTAGTCACTACAGTCTCACACAACATGTACCACACACTATAAGAATGAAACAGTAACCCACAGGACTCAGGCTCCCACCTCAGTGATAAGCCATATAATCTGAGGTAAAATAAAGAGGGGTTACAAATAAAAAATAAATGTATCACGGTTACACTTTCACATGTCAGCATGGCCGTAAAGTTACTGTTAGTTTCAGAGGGCTTAATAAATATGGCCTATTACTGTATGTTGGACAATCAACACATTCAAAATACAAATAACCAATGAGTTGTTTCCCTTCTGTCTATAATAGAAGGAAGTGATAATAGGTTATTGTTTTATTTGTGATGTAACAAGAAAGCAGAGCCCAAATCTTTTCTTCCTAGTTGATTAGTATATCCACGCCCAGAACCTAAATAACTGCAGGTGATCTGTTCTGTGGCGTTTGCGATAATGAGATAAGCTTTGGTGACTTGTGTGTGATGGGCTCCTGGATTTTTGTCTTGGGGCTGTTTAAACCTTCCTTGGGTTAGAGTCTGGGCTGTATGACCTCTCTCTCTTTGGCCTGAGAACGCCTCTGGCTATACACTGGGCTTTTTGACCCTGTTGACTGAACTTTGAGTTTGCTAATCACAATAGGCAGAGAGCCAGGGGCTTTGTACACAAAAATCCCATTTAGACAAATTCAGCACTGAAAAAGCCTGCAAATGAGTAAACTACACAACCATTCTTACTTTGCAAGGTACAGTAGTAAAATAAAAAGACAACGCTCACCGAATTACCTGCTATACCAGGGGTGGCCAACTCCAGTCCTCAAGAACCACCGCTCATTGACAGAGCCACAGATTGAGCAACCTGTGCTGAAGCAGGGATATCTCTAAAACCTGACGTGTTGGTGGCCCTTGAGGACTGGAGTTGGCCGCTCCTGACCTAGAGTTTGGCAATAGATGGCTGTTGGAATTCCGCTCTCTGAAAATGGGGCCTTCCCTTTTTCCCCATTCCTGGCCTTGAAAACTATTGTGGATAACCTTTCAATATAGAGGACGATTTAAAGGAGGCTATTTCATAACATCTCCCTGCCGGCACAAATGGTGCAATAATGGTACCAGAGAGAACCGAGGCTATCAAAGAAAACAGCCCCATGGAACATGTGTGTTATTTCTGCCCCTCCTTTGCAGCCGGTAGACGCCGGGATATAATCTCCCGGGTTTAAGTGGTGCAGAGATTTAAAAAGACGAAGGTTTCCTTGTCACGCCGAGTACATTAAAAGGCAAGGTCCCGAGCTGATCCTTTAAATGCCGGTGCACACTGGAGTGAACTCAATCCCGATGCCCAGAGATAGCCAATGTTCACCCGACCTCAGATTACATCCCTACACTGCGAGGTTACACGGCAAACGTGTTACATGCTGAACACTAGAAATGAGAAGATTCTTTTGACGATTTGCAAATTAAAAGATTACAAAAATGAAAGAAACTCCTGTGTAGTTTATTCTTAAATGCTTCATATTTTCTATAAAAGAAACAATAGAACACACTTGAAGTTATCGTCACAATGAACAAAGGAATACTCTTTTAATGATATGGTCAATCCATAAAATATATACGGAAGAGGTTTTCATTGTAGCCTAAAGCCAGTTACATTTCAGAATGATGTGGCATTTAAACTGCACCAGCACATTTCATCTCCAAGCCATTTAATATGCGTAATAAAAACACAAAGAGGATCAGTCCAAGGCATGGCCGAAAGCTGCCCGGAGCTGCCAAATAGATCCAGAAACATGCGTTCTGCTCGTATTCTGGCTCTCTGCGGGGACACGAGTACTGCTTCATTATTAACCCCGTTTTCTTTACGCCTTTTTCCTACCGATCACAAACCGGATTGTGAAAAGACAAACCATCTCAGATTAGCCAAAACGTGACGTTTCGGACTTTAAACCAGCACCTGGGAAATGACCAGAACATATTTAATCTTCTCTACAAGAGTATCCTATGCCCTTTACCCCATTTAAGGCTCTGAAAAACAATCAGGCATCTTACGGTTTTTGCCATAGCACCTAAGTTAACATCTTCTGGAAAATGTACTAAACAGTGCTAAGATTTCGTGCATTTCAAGGCCCGTTGCCTTGTGTGTTCCCCAAGTATATGTATTCAGGCCTTTGTTATGGGCGACTATTCTGAATACACAGGCTGAGTCAGGCTTGGGTAAAAACCATGGCCCCATCAATCGAAACAAGTTCCCGTCCACACACACACACGACATCATTGTGATAATGGTTTACTTCCCATTACTGAGCTATATGCGGGGGGGATAGCTGTGTGCGGGGGGATAGCTGTGTGCGGGGGAGGATCGCTGTGCTGCGGGGGGCGGGATAGTGTGTTGCGGGGGGATAGCTGTGTGCGGGGGGATAGCTGTGGTGCGGGGAGAGCGTGTGCGGGGGGATAGGCTTCAGTTGGGGGGGATGCGGTGGGCGGGGGATAGCTGTGCGGGAGGTGTGCTGGATGATAGCTTGGTGTGGGGGGGATAGCTGTGTGCTTGTGGGGGATAGCTGTGTGCGGGGGGATAGTGTGTGCGGGGGGGGATAGCTGTGTGCGGGGGATAGCTGTGTGCGGGGAGATAGCTGTGTGGGTGGGGGATACTGTGTGCGGGGATAGCTGTGTGGGGGGATGATAGTGTGTGATGTGGGGGGGACAGCTGTGTGGGGGGATAGCTGTGTGGGGGGGACAGCTGTGTGGGGGGGGATAGCTGTGTGGGGGGAGATAGCTGTGTGCGGGGGGATAGCTGTGTGCGGGGAGATAGCTGTGTGCGGGGAGATAGCTGTGTGCGGGGGGGATAGCTGTGTGCGGGGGATAGCTGTGTGGGGGGAAGCTGTGTGCGGGGGGATAGCTGTGTGCTGGGGGATAGCTGTGTGCGGGGGATAGCTGTGTGCGGGGGGATAGCTGTGTGCGGGGAATAGCTGTGTGCGGGGTGGATAGCTGTGTGCGGGGGGATAGCTGTGTGCGGGGGATAGCTGTGTGCGGGGGGATAGCTGTTGTGCGGGGGGAATAGCTCTGTGTTGGGGGTGGATAGCGTGTGCGGGGGGATAGCTGTGTGCGTGGGGATAGCTGTGTGGGGGGATAGTCTGTGTGCGCGGGAAAGCTGTGTGCGGGGTGGATAGCTGGCGGGGGGAAGCTGTGTGCGGGTGGATAGCTGTGTGCGGGGGAGGGAAGCTGTGTGCGGGGGGATAGCTGTGTGCGGGGAGATAGCTGTGTGCGGGGGGATAGCTGTGTGCGGGGAGATAGCTGTGTGGGGGGGGATATCTGTGTGCGGGGGATAGCTGTGTGGGGAGGATGATAGCTGTGTGGGGGGGACAGCTGTGTGGGGGGATAGCTGTGTGGGGGGGACAGCTGTGTGGGGGGGGATAGCTGTGTGGGGGGGATAGTTGTGTGGGGGGGATAGTTGTGTTGGGGGGGATAGCTGGTGGGGGGGAGAGTTTTGTTTGGGGGGGGGATAGTTGTGTGGGGGGGATAGCTGTGTGCGGGGGGGGGGGCAGGGGATAGCTATGTGGGGAGGATGATAGCTGTGTGGGGGGGGGGATAGCTGTGTAGTGGGGGGGGATTAGCTGTGTTGTTGTGTGTTGTGAGGGGGGTTAGATGTTGTGTGTGTTCTGTACCAGTCCGTAAAGTCAGAATATAGGAAGCATTAATCCTCAAGACAGGAAAAGGACCCCCTCATAAGTACGAGCTGTTTGATGTCGGGGGGTAACGCGTTGCACACAGGGGGCTAAAGATGAAAAAAAATAAACTGTGTTCCACGGTTTATAAAAAACACGTTTTAAGGTGTCACCGGGAGACCACTCAGCACTGATATTAGCAACACCTTTACACCCGCCCAGGCAAAAGAGCAGACCAGGAATTCGACACCCTGTTCTAAGGGCATCTTTTCAAAGGTAATTGGGTTTGACATACAATTTTGCCATTTGCCGACCTACATGAGTTGACTGGAGACCAAATAGGCAGAAGATGTGGCTGAATGATGCCCACAGGGTGGCGCGCGTATGTTTTATATATTATTTCTTGTATATTGTTGTATGTATGTTGAATATATATATATATAACTAGCTGAGAGCCCGCGCTTGCCCAGGATGTTGTGGTTTGTGGGGGTGGCATTTGGTGGGGAGTGGTCCAGCGGCCCATGTGCGGTGGTACTGCTGTGGGCTGTTACTGATGGTGATTGTATCGGTGTGCTGATTTGGGAGGTTTGGTGTTGATGGGGGGGTCTGGATGTGGGTGTGTGCCGATGGGGAGGTGCAAAGGTGACGATGTGTGGGGCTGCTGATGGTGTTGATTGGGGCTGGGAATGGCGGGGAGCCGAGAATGCCAGTGTGCTGGGGGGCATGGGATACCGGTGTGTGATGCTGAGTGGTGGTGCTGGGGATAGGTGTGTGTGTTGTATACATGTTTGTGTGATAAATTGTATGTGTGTGTGTGTGTGTGTGTATACATGTGTACGTGTGTGTATCCATGTGTGTGTATAAGTGTGTGTGTGTGTCTACATGTTTGTGGTGTAACATTGTATGGTGTGTGTGTGTGTGTATACATGTGTGTGTGTTGTGTATGTGTACGTGTTGTGTATACATGTGTGTGTGTGTATACATGTGTGTGTGTATGTATACATGTGTGTATATGTATACATTGTGTGTGTATATATGTGTGTGTGTATAAACATGTTTGTGTGTGTTATACACATTGTGTGTGTGTATAACGTGTGTGTGTGTTAGTGTGTGTATACACGGTGTGTATCACGTGTGTGTATGTGATCCGTGGGATGTGTGTTAACGTGTTGTGTTGTGTATATACGTGTGTGTGTGTGGTGTATACGTGTGTGTGTGTATACATGTGGTGTGTATACGTGTGTGTGTGTGAATACGTGTGTGTGTGTGTATACGTGTGTGTGTGTGTGATACGTGTGTGTGTGTGTGTGTGTGTGGTGGTAACGTGTTTGTGAGTGTATACGTGTGTGAGTGTATAACGTGTGTGAGTAGTATAACGTGTGTGAGATAGTGTGTGAGTGTTAAGTGTGTGTGAGTGTATACGTGTGTGTGAGTTGTACTATGTGTGTGTGTATAGTGTGTGGGGTGTGTATGTCTCATGTGTTGTGTATGTCTCATGCGTCCATGTGTGTTGTATGTCTCCACTTGTTGTTGTATGTCTCAGTTGTGTGTGTATGTCTCCATGTGTGTGTGTATGTCTCCATGTGTGTGTGTAGTGTACATGTGGTGGTCTGTTTGTACGTGTACTGTGTGTGTGTGCTTGTACGTTGTGTGTGTGTGTGTGTGTAACTGTACAGTGTGTGTGTGTGTGTACGTGTACAGTGGTGTTGTGTGTGTGTGTGTCTACGTGTACGTTAGGGGGGGGGAGGAGGAGGTGGGAAGGGGGGGGGGGGGAGGTAGGTGGAAGGGGGGGGAAGGAGGAGGTGGGCTAAGGGGGGAGGACTGGGATGGTGGGAAGGGGGGGGGGGACGGTGGTGGGAAGGGGGGGAGGAGGTGGTGGGAAGGGGGTGGGGGAGGAGGTCTCTGGTGCGGATATGGGGTCGGGGGAGGGAGAGTTGGTGGGAAGGGGGGGGGCAGGAGAGGTGGGAAGGGGGGGGAGGAGGAGGTGGGAAGGGGGGGGGAGGAGGTAGGAGAGGGGGGGGGGGAGGAGGCGGAGTCCGGTGGGAAAGGGGTGGGGGGGAGGAGGATGTGGTGAGGGGGGGGGGAGGGAGGAGGTGGGAAGGGGGGGGGGAGGATGGAGGTTGGGGGCACGAGCGGAATGGGGGGTGGGGAGGACGGTGGGGAAGAGGAGGTGGGAAGGTGGGCGGGGGGGGGGAGGGAGGAGGTGGATAGGGGGGGGGAGGAGTAGGGGGAAGGGGGGGGAGGAAGGGGGGGGGACGGGGGTGGGAAGGTGCGTTGGGGGTGGCTGGGAAGGTGGGTGGGAAGGGGGGGGTGGGGGGGAGGTGGTGGGAAGGGGGGGAGGAGGATAGGGGGGGTGGGGGCGGCGGGGAGGTGAAGGGGGTGGGGGTTGGAGGGGAGGAACGGGGGGGTGGGGGGTCGCGGGCGGTGACGGGTGGGATGAGGGGCAGGTGAAGGGTGGCGGGGAGGGTTGCGGTGAAGGGGGGGGTGAGGGGATGGAGGGGAGGTGAAGGGGGGGTGGTGGAAGGAGAGTGGGGGTGGAGGAGAGGTGAAGGGGGTTGAAGGGGAAGGTTGTGAAGGGGGTGGAGGGAGGGGAGGGAGGGGAGGGAGGAGATAGGGGGTGAGGGGGAGGGGAAGGCCGCCTCCCTCACTGACGTCCGGCCGCTCCCTCACCCGTCCGGCCGCTCCTCACCCGTGCCGGCCGCTCCCTCAGCCGTCAGGCTAGCTTCCACGTGGATCTGAGGCGGGAGGAGCAGATGTGTGTCATGGCCGATAAAAAAATGATGGTCCCATTGTCCCGGCCTGGCGCTCGCTCCCCCGACTGACTGTAGCACGGCGCGGGGGGGGAGGGGGGGTGGAGGGGAGGTGAAAGGGGGGAGGTGAAGGGGGGTGGAAGTGGGAGCTGAAGTGAAGGGGGGTGGGTCGGTGTGAGGGGGAGGGTGAGGGGGAGGGAAGGGGGGTTCCGGACGAGAGAGCGATAGTGAAGGGGGGGAGGGGAGGTGATAGGCCGCTCAGCACATCGTCCGGAAGCTCCCACGTGGATCTAAGGCGGAGGCCAGCTTGTTGTCTGGCCGCTCCCCCCGCTTTCCTTGTCCCGGGCCTGCTCGCTCCCCCGCTGACTGTTAGCGGAGCAGGGGGAAGGGGGGGGGGGGCTTGAAAGCGCGGGACACGGGGAGAGGCGGAGGTCCAGAGCGCGGGGTGTCGTTGGTTGGAAGGCTGATTGTGTCGGGGAGGGAGCAGATAGAGGCCGGAGGCTCAGGGACACGGTGGGTTATGTGAGCCCCCCCCCCCGGCGTTAGACTATGCTGCTAATGTACCCCCCCCCCTACTGTGTGTATGTGTGGGTGTCCACTGTGGGTGTAGGTGGTGGTGTGTCCGTGTGATGTGTGTGTGTCTGTTGGTGTGTTTGTGTACCTGTTGTGTGTGTTGTGTAGTTTGGTTCCCTGTGGGTGTGTGTGTGGTTGACCTGTGTGCTGGGTGTGGGTCACTGTGTGTGAGGTTCCAATGTGTGTCTTGGCCGTCACTCCGCCTCTACGTCGGTTCTTAGGCAGTGCCAAATGAGAGGCTTGTGTGCGGGGGCGGCCCAAGGGAACCAATGAGATTTCCCCTAGGTGACACCGGACCATCCAGGCAGCAGGAAGGCATGATGCAGGTCAGGAAGGCAAAAATACCGTGCTTTCAATATATATTAGTATAAGATAAAGCAAGTCTTGTATAGCGCTGCTAGTTTTAGGTAGCGCTTTACAGAGACATCTTTCAAGACACAGGTCCTGGATGTTTGGTGCCTGAGGCACGGGATTTCGGTAAAGTGACGTACCCAAGGTCACAAGGAGCCGACACCGGGGGAATCTGTAAAAGCTCCCCTGTTCCAATCCAGTGACTAGTCAGTGTCTTTAATCACTGAAGGCCACTGTATGTATATATGGTGATATATAGTATAACGATAAGCTCGCACTAATAAAACAATTTCGTTAGCCACAGAACGGTTTATCATCTATTTCATTTTTGATTATAAAATATATTATCTATATGACAACTATGGGAGCGTACACCAGCCACAACTTCATAAAATCAGTTAATAATATCATAATAAGAATCTTTCACGGTTTCTTTGAAGAGTCATTCTCTATATCACTTTTTTTATAATTGGGTTGGTATACACTAACACCTCATCTCCACCACGTTTGCATAGTGGGATTAATGTAACATTCCCGAAGTTAATGTTATTACTCTTAGCGTCGTGCGCGCTGATAGTTGCCGGACGGCGACAGCGGGGTAAGCGTCAAAACCAAAGCTATTGCCTCCGCGACGGCTTGGCGCTATCGCTGGAAGTCATCTCAATTTGATTTTTCCGCAACCATAGCTTGACGTCCAACCATCGCCCGTGTCTGTAAGAGTAGCCTAAGGGTGAAAGCTGAACTACAACAAGTCATGTCTATTGTGTTACTGTTGACGTCACGTAAAGACAAAAGCTTCAGAAGTTACAAACTAATGGCGATAGGTGTAAATAGGATTCTGTATGCAAACACTTATCAGTACGCTTGGTGTACGAGTCCCCGACTCAGGTAATCTCTGCCTAAACACCAAAACATACTGTCATCACGTGACTGAATCAGACCAAACTTGGCATCACAACAAATTGAATTAGGGCACAGTGATAGCAAGGCCTATTCCAGCCGCTGCTCTGCCATCCGCCAAGACCTAAGAACATTCTTATGAGAAAAATACTGGGCATAACTTGTCCTCGAATAACATGATGGTAACCCTATGTTAACAAGTGCTAGTTGGCTGTTAGTTCTGTACAGAATGTGATTGTGACGATGCCGATTAACCCCAGGGAAATTATTGAATTACCAAATGAAAAATATCAAAATGTGTCTGTTAGTTTGTACATTGTGGTTTGCTGTTTTTCTATAGACAAGTAGAAACAATACTTGCACACTTAAATGGAAATTAAACCAAAGTTAAAACATGACTGTAAAAAATGGCTGGCCTTTCTGAATGCTATGAACCATTGAATGTATCCTTCATTTGTTTCGTTCACAGCAAGTTGCAGGTCTTCTGTTAGAGTGCACTTGTCGTCCGTGTTCGTTCCTCTTGAGAGGGTTGTTTCGCCGCAGGCGGGTTTTAGCGGGAAGGGTGTGGGTATCAGGGCGTGGCTAGGTTGTCGATGTTGGGGCTCTGGTGGGAGGGGAAAAGATAAGGCTTCGACGGCCACCAAGGTGGCACCCACAACCAGATTAGGGGGGGGGCTGGGGGGGGGGGGGGGGGGGGGGGGCGGCGGGGGGGGGGGGGGGGGGGGCGGGTGGGGGGGGGGGGGGGAATTGGGGGGGGGTGTCGGAGGGAGAGGGGGAGGGGGGGTGGGGTGGGGGGGGGAGGGGTTGGGGCGGGGGTGGGGGGGGGGGGGGGGGGGGGCGTGGGGGGGGGAAAGGTGGGGGGGTGCGGGGAGGGGGGGGGGGGGAAAGTTCCTTTGCGGAGGGCCACTCGTCTGGAGGATGTATCGTGGGAAAAGCGTGGGCGAACGGCTGGGGTGGTGGAGTATGGGAGGGTAAAGGGGGCCGATGGAGGTGGGAGAACGAGGTGGAAGGAGGGGCGGGACGGATGGGGGGGGTGTGGCCGTAGGGGGGAGAGGGGTAGATGGGGGGAGTGGGGGACAGAGTGGAGGGGTGAGGCGGAAGGGGGGGGGAGGGGTTGGGGGTGGCTGGGTGCGGGGGCGGTGGGGTGTGAGTGAGGAACGGGGGGGGTGGGGTGGGGGGGGGGGGGAGTGGGGGGGGAGGTGGGTGGGGGAAGTGGGAAGTGGCGGGGGAAGGGTAAGGGGGGGCGGAGGAGGGGGGGGGGGGAGGAGGAAAGGTGGGGGGCGAGGAGGGGGCTGGGGTGGGAAGTTCGAGGGGTGGGGGGAGGGGGAGGGGGGGAGGGAAGGGAGAGGGGGGGAGAGGGGGTTGGGGGCGGGGGGGGGGGGGGGGTTGGGTGGGGGGGTGGGGGGGTGGCGAGGGGTGGGGTGGGGGGGTACGGGGGGGGTGGCCGACGGGCGAAACGGTGAGGGTCGCACCACCCGGGCACAACGGGGGGGGGGGGGGGGGGGGGGGGGGGAGGGGCACGGTGGTAGAGGGGGGGGGGGCCTGTGGGAGGCTGGTAGCCCTTTCGGGGCGAGGGGGGGTCGTGGCCCGGGCGTGATAGGGTGGGATGTAAAGGCCAGGTGGGGGGGGGGTGGGGGAGGAGGCACCCGATGTGGCTGCGCAGTCAGATAGGAAACCGGAGGGTGGGAGGGGCAGGGTGAGGGAGTGGGAGGGGCAGGCAAATACACAAACGAAAACAGGAAAAGAGGATGGTCTGTGAGTATAGATCAGGTAACCAAAAATAAGAAAAGAAAGGGTTTAGTAGTGCGGGGGGAAAAGACAGCAAAGCAAAAAGAGAAAACAAATTGTGCTGAATTGGTGCATAAGGGAAGGGAAAAATAAAAAAAGTAGAATAATTAGGAGGGGGAGGGGGGACGGGGTTGAGGGGGGGGGAAAGAGGTGGCGGGGGAGGGAAGGATGGGGTGGGGAGAGGGAGGGGGGGTGGGGGGGGGGTAACGGGGGATAGGGGGTTGCGCTTGGGGGGCCGGGGGGGTGGGGGAAGGGGGGGGGGGGGGGGGGGCCCGGGTGGGGGGGGGGGCCCCGCCCCTGTCCCCCCCGAGGGGGGGGGGGGGGGGGCGGGGGGGGTGGGTGGGAAGGGGCGGAGGAAGGGGGGGGGGGAAGGGGGGGTGGGTTGGGGGGGAGGTGGGGGGGGGGGGGGGGGGGGGGGGGGGGGGGGGGGGGTGGGGAGGGGGGGGGAGAGTGCGGGGGAGCGGGGGGAAAGGAGGGAGGGGAAGTGGGAGGGGGTGATGCAGTTGGGGGGGGGGGAGGGAGAGCGGAAGGAAGCGGCGAGGGGGGCGGGGGAATGGGGTGGAGTAGGGGGAGGCGGTGGGGGGGGGGGGGGGGGAGGGGGGGGGGGTGGGTCTTATCGGTCTTCCCCTGTAAGGGGGTCGTTTTAGTCCGCCCTTTGTGTGGCGTTTGTTTCTGAGGGGGTTGATTTGTAATGTTTTACTGTTTTAATTTGTTTTTTGAAGTCGTTGCTATATGTAAATTGTTCATTGTCTAGTCATGTGGATGCCTATATAGTACTATATATTTTACTAGAAGTTGTTTTGTCTGATGTGCTATGGAGCGGTTTTTTAGTCTAATGCTTGGATACATATCACAAATGACATCAGCTGAGTCATCACAATATGACATCCACAAAATTACATACAGGTCCAGACAGATGACATATAACTGATGATCTGATCACATCGCACTACACCCTCAAGCACCCACCTAATATGGGTGACTCTGAAAATCCGCAACATGAAAAAAAATACGGAGCAAGCCAAATTCTTCAAGAGCGTGAGAACCACGTTTGAGACAGATAGTGCAATGTACCATCAGGTAACAGGAACAGTATACAGTAAAATACATGCATACATATAGTACTATAATTTACAGTAGTATGACGACTGCAAAAGAGGGAGGATACACTATTGTAGTTACAAAGATCTGTAAAATGCTCCACTAAATAATTTGCCATATTGGCATGTAGCACTGAGGCTTTGTTGACATACATCAGGGGTGGCGGAATACGTATCAGGCCCGATGGGCCGTATTTAAGGCCTGGGGAAAGTCACGTGCCCAGGCCGTAAAGGCCCTCGAAACATTTGGTCCGGCCCTGCTAAGGAACTGATAGCTATAACCGGGGTCGCACTAATTTAAAAAATCAAAATGGAAGCTGTTACGAGGCTTGCCCTTTCCGATGGGAGGAGGGATGGCGTTCTGGTGGTGTGAGGACGCCGGCCCCAGCCCCTACACGATCCAACTGCACCACACGTACGAAGCCCCAGCATCCCCGCCACTTTCCCGCCATGCTTTACTCCAGCAGTCTGCCCCCCGCATTACCCCAGCTACGCCGACAACATCCCCCCAGCAGCAGCAGCAACTATCAGAGGTAGGGGGTGGGGTTCGGTGCTTACAGTTTTTTTGCGTGTGCCTACTATTGCCTGCTGTGTGCCGGTGCCTGTCTGTGTCTGTATGGCCACTGACGAAACGATGTTATAAAATGATCCAAATGGACCTTGGCCAGAGAAAAAATTTAGGGTTCCCACCCCGGCATTACATGAAATCCAGAGTCTCAGTAGCGTCTTTTTGAACACCAATATATATGTTTGCAAGGGCTTGGTTTGAGCTTACAGGGGCTGGCACATATACTATATACGTTCAATAAATGTGCCAACTCAGCAAATAGGAATAAATGGAATAGTAACTAGGGACGATGGTCATCCACATTGGCCATTCAGAATAATAGGTGCCCTCGCGACACACAGTCGACTGAAATCAATAATGAGAATGAAGATGGGATGAAACGCATTTGGAAGAAACAAGACAAATCTTACACAGGGAACCTTCAACTGTACTTTAAAGTTAAGTTTTTTGTCCAATGTATTCTGCCCGTGCTTCACGTACTGGATGTGAAACTGTGGACCCTTAAATGTGAAGATAATTTGAGAAGTCAGACAACACCAAAGGAAGTATGGAGGATGCAGGGGGTATTACCTCGGAGATGGAGAGAGGCATGCGGCGGGTATTACCCAAGAACAGAGACGAAAAAAGAAATGCAATCGGTTCAAACAAAATGAGTACTGTATGACGTCATCACACGGTGAAGTGACCATCGTTGGGCAGAGAATGGAAACCCAACTGATTTCAAGAGAGAGAGATTAAACAAACCAACGACCAAACGTAAGATGGGAGGGATGCATCAGAACAAAATATGTTGGAGCAACGTGGGGGACAGAATGTTTCAAACCGCCACCACTCAGCCACAGCACCTTGTTATTCAGTCGCCAAGGGACGTCAGCCACCGACCGTTTCGCCCCAGTAAGGGTAAGTGATTAACATTAGCAGTAGGGGGTTTAACTTTAGGGGTTTAGGGTAAGGGCTGAGCATTTTAGGCGGGCCAAGGGTAAAGGTTAGGGGTTTTAGGATAAGGGGTTAAAGTTAGAGGCATTTTGAAGTAAGGGTTGTTAAGGTTTTTAGGGTAAAAATTAGGTAGCAAGGTTTAAGGTAAGGCGTTAACGGGTTTTAGGGTAAGGAGTTGACGGATATGGGTTTTCAGGGCAGGGGATTATGGTATACATTAATTGGGGCGAATACAGCCAGCGACCTTTTCTAAATCTCCCGGTGGTCAAACAGCGGTGGCGAAAGAGTTTGTAGATGCACGTGGAGAAGATGAACTTGCAAACCGCAGTTTCAGGTCATCGGTGGCCGTTCAGCCCGCAGTGGATTGACCCCCCAAGACCGACATGATGATTATTATATATATATCATTTTGTTAACTGTTATTTGACTATATTCAAAAATACTCAGGATTGCCAGAAAAGGCGGCCATGTTTAGGTGGTGGTACAAAGGGACGTTTGGCCAAAAAAATGGTTTTATTTTGTCTCTTTTTGTACGTCCGGGTGCACTAGAACTGCCACAAGGAATAGGGAATGGCAGAATAGAGACTGGCACTCCAGGTTGTATTTAAAAAAATAAGAGCGTTTATTACCAAAGATCCACATTTACAGCTCTCCAAGGAGCCTCTCCGAACGTACGGAGGAACGACACCTTGGAGAGCCAAAACGTTGAACCGTTTGTAATAAACTCTTTAATTGTTTCACCAAGACCTGGTATGGTAAAAGGAAGATAGAAGCAGGCACGCAGGGACTTGTTGAAAAGCGAAAAAATTATTATTACAATATGTCAACAGTTGGGCTCTCCAAGGATTCATTCTCAAGGTCAACATTTCCGCTCTCGTCATGCGACTTTCTAGTTTGAGACAGGCTCCTTGGAGAGACTGAACCGTGACCATAAATCAATCATTCACCAATGTTTCAGTCCAAAGGACATTAAGAAATACATATCAGTGTAGATAGCTGCTATACGGAGGCTACATTGAAGAGGTTGGTATCATCTTCGATCAAAAAGATGTCAACCAAAAACTCCTGTTACACAGACTTAGGTTCTAATATAATAACATGTCACTAGTATATTGTAGCCCAATTGATGTGTGGGTTTTGTGTGTGTGTGTGTGTTTGTGTGTATATATAGTATATATATATAATGATATATATCGCATTGGGCACACCTGTCTCGTGTGGGGTGTGTGTTTGTGTGGTGTGTAGTGTGGTGTGTGTGGTGGGGTGTGTGGTGTGTGTGTGTGTGGTGTGTGGTGTGTGTGTGTGTGTGTATATATATATAATGACAGTATATATGATATATATATAGATTCTAGGTAATATATATATATTATATACATATATATATATAATAGTAGTATATATATATAATTTTTTCTACTGCAACGTCTGTTCCTGATGTGTATTTGTTCGCAATACAGTTACTGGCAGTGCAGCATTTAAAGCACGAGCTGTCCCTTTATTGAGGCCGATCTATGAAGATTTGAAGTGAAATTTTCACTAATTGCAAACCTTAATACAAAGTAAAAACTCACTAAGGAATGTTATTTGAATTACTATGGTCAGAAATAAGATTGTCAGCTCATTCTTTCTCCCAGCTTTAACCCAGGCTGTCAATCTTTTACTGCACCACTTCGTCCTATTGCATGCAGATTTTCGTATTAAGCAAATGCAACCTGAAAACGGAGGAGACTTGACTTGAAGGGGACTATAATACGGACGACATCTCAGGAAGCCTGTGTTTGTACCCATGAATAGTGTGTTTTCATACACTGCACCGTAATTGTGCCACAAATAAAATAAATTAGTTTGTTATATCCCAAGAGATTTATACAACTTCAGAACAGGCAGAATTTTTAAAGTAGGAAAAAGTGAGAATAATTCGCATATAATTTGACAATTATAATAAGTTGTGTCATGTGACTCCTCCTAACCCCTCTACAACTTGTGCCATGTGACTCCCTAACTCTTCCTACCGAACCCCAAACATAACAACAAACTCATGCATATGGTGCAAAAATTGGAGCAAAGTGCCTTTGAAACTCTGATGATGGATAAAAATGCACCAATTCTTTAACAAATTGCTTTGATTCATGTGTCCTCTCAACTACGAACCAGACTCATCAACAAACAAAAAAGGCTTTGCCTTCTCTGAGGCCAACAACTAATCGGGCAAAAATGTTGTGTGGAAGATAAGCAGAAGGACCATAGGCTGGACCCAAACATGTCATTATTGGCTGTTAATCCAAAGACCGTTGTATTACCAGTACTGCCAAGGTACTCAACGTGGCTGATTAGGTGGCACTGCAGCTTAAAATCTTTCTGAAAAAGTTATTGCTTCAAAGCTACATATCCATTTTCCTGTTTCTAATACATCCTGGCTGGCACCAGCTGTTTTACAGGGCAATTAATTCAAAGCTGCATCTATTGGCGCCTCCAGCCAAAAAGCCATTGTGCAATCCGCTGATCCACTTTTATCGTGGTTACCAAGACACTTCAAACAACCGCGAAGATTCAGCCAGTTGAATTTAGATGCGTGAAGAGATTCATGTACACACCACAGCTACGAGGGAAGTTATTAGCAGAAGAAAGTATAGTTGACATGGATATTGACTAACATCAGAAGGAGGCAGCTTTCGCCACCAACCGGCTCATATTGACAACCCAATAACTAACTCAACCTATTCTGTTCTGTGAAAAACCCCACCCTATGAAAATAAGGGGCAGACCATTGAATCCTGCAATATTCTATTACAGACTGTAGTACACAAAACACGTGTAGTATATGATAAAGATATATATGAAGAAGTATTTTTGCAAAGTTATAGTATATGGAGATAAATAAATATGTATATTGAGAGAGATCGAGATACAGAATATGTGTATTTAAAAAAAAATAAGTCGGCAGTACCATTCTTTTGGCCTATAACAATAAACTAATCCTCAATGAATATATCATTCCAAGAATAATAATAATAACAAATTATACAAATTGTTCATGTGGGTTTGCAATTAATCCCCTACATTAGTGGGTGAACCTACTGTTCCGGTACTCCTCGTTTTCCAACGTTTCACTTTACAACGAATGGCAATCCAACGCTTTACAATGCAGGCCAAGGGCGTTTCGACGTGTGGAATGCGTTATCCGACCCTCAGCCGCCATGATTAACATATGGGACTCAACTTTACAACGGTTCACATCCAACGCTACTTCCGGAACGGGTTCCGTTGGGTACGAGGTCTGCCTGTATTCAGGTGAGAAGGGGTTATTTCTTTTAAGACACAATTTAGAAATGAAGTGAATAGGGTCTTTGGTTACGTCATGCAAAAGGGTGATTTGGACTTTATGTCGGGTGTCATTATTGAAAACTTTAAGGGACACACGGTTTTCTGTTAGTGTCTCAGCAAAGTTCCCTATATGAAAGTGTATTGGGGTTGTTGGGGTGGTGGTAAGCGGATAGGGGTGGTTTGTGTAAGGGAGGAGAGTGAATGATAGGCTGTAACTACCCTACGTGACAAACACTGCAAAGCAGCAGCGGGTTCGAGAGGGAGGGGGGGCGGCCCTGGCGACTCCATCACTGGAAGTTATGGGCAGTGGGCAGAGGAGAATGATGGGGGGGAGAGGAGGAGAGAGGGGAGAGGATAAGGTGGTGGGGGGGGGCGATAGGGGGGGAGATAGGGGGAGGGGAGAGGATGATATGAGGGGGGAAGGAGGGGAGAGGATAATGTGGGGTGTGTGAGGGTGATAGGAGGGAAGAGGATGATATGAGGTTTTGGAGGGGGAATGGAGGATAAAAGGAAGGGAGGGTGATTAGGTGGTTTAGAGGATATGTGGGGGGTGAGGGGGATGGGGAAGAGGCTGATATGGGGGGAAGAGGATAATAGGTGGGGGGGGAGAGGGTGATATAAGCGGGGAGAAGGATAATATGGAGGGAAGAGGATTATATGGGGGAGGAGGATAATATGGGGGGAAAGGATAATATGGTGGGGGAGGAGAGGAATAATATGGGGGGAGAGGATAATATGGAGGGGAGAGGATAATTGGAGGGGGAGAGGATAATATGGGGGGGAGAGGATAATATGGGGGGGGGAGCATAATATGGGTGGGAAAGCATGTAATTGGCCCTGGGTGTGGTAAGGTTAATATGGTGGGGGTTCTGGGAGGGGTTGGTTGGTAGGTATATGGGGGGGAAAGGATAATATGGGGGGAGAGGATAATATGGGGGGGGGAGGATAATGATGGGTGACTGCGGATAATATGGGGGGGGAGAGATAATATGGAGGGGAGAGGATAATATGGAGGGGAGAGGCTATATATGGGGGGTGGAGGGATAATATGGGTGGAGGGGAATTTTTTACAATTTTTTTATGGGGGGAGAGAGGATAATATGGAGGAGGGATTTTATGACGGTATATGGAGGGGAGAGGTGATAATATGGGGGGAAAGGGAGGGGAGAGAGGATAATATGGAGGGGAAGAGGATAATATGGAGGGGAGAGGAATATGGGGGGAGAGGATAATATGGGGGGGAGAGGATAATATGGGGGGGAGAGGATAATATGGGGGGGAGAGATGGATAATATGTGAGGGGGAGAGGATTATGGGAGGGGAGAGGAAATATGGAGGGAGAGAGGATACTAGGGGGGAGGAGGAAGGGGGAGAATTAATGGGGGGAGAGGTAGAATATTGGGGGGAGAGCATAATATGGGGGAAAAGGGATAAATATGGGGGGTGAGGAGATAATATGGGGGGAGAGGATAATATGGGGGGGAGAGGAATAGATGCGGGGGAGAGGATAATATGGGGGTGACGGAATGGGGATGAATATGGAGGGGAGAGGATATATGGGAGGAGAGGATAATATGGGGGGGGAGGAATATGGGAGGATAATATGGGGGTGCGGTGACGAGGATACTATGGGGGGGGAGAGGATAATATAGGGGGGGGAGAGGATAATATGGGGAGGGGAGGATAATGATGGGGAGGCTCTTTTAGGCGAGGATAGAGGATAATATGGGGGGGGAGAGGACTATAATATGGAGGGCGGAGAGCATATGGAGTAGGAGTGAGAGATAGGGAGATTATATGACGGGGATATATGGGGGGAGAGCATAATATGGGGGGAGAGAGGATAATATGGGGGGAAGAGGATAATAGGAGGGGGAGAGGATAATATGGGGGGGATAGCATAATATGGGGGGAAGAGGATAATATGGAGGGAGAGGATAATATGGGGGGGGAGAGATAATATGGGGGGAGTTGATATGGGGGGTATAGGATAATATGGGGGGGAGGGGGATGGATATATGGGGGGGATAGATTATTGGTGGTGGGGAGAGGCTATAATAATGGGGGGGATAGCATAATATGGGGGGGAAGAGGATAATATGGAGGGGGAGAGGATAATATGGGGGGGAGAGCATAATATGGGGGGGGAGCATAATAGGGAGGGAAGAGGATAATATGGGGGATGTTGAATGGATTGGTGATGAGTGATGTGATGGGGGGGAGAGCCTATAATGATGGGGTGGGGATAAATTGGGGAGTTGTGATATGGGGGTGAGGGGGGGGAGACATAGAGGTGTACCTCTCTTATTTCCACACAAGAAGCAGGGAGGTTGCAGACTGTAAGGGTGGTTTTGGTGCTTGTTCTGGGGGTGGTGGTTCAGGTGGTGCTGGTTCTGGTGGTGCTGGTTATGATGGTGCTGGTTATGGTGGTGCTGCTGGTTCTGGTCCCTCTGGGTTCTGCCTGAACATGCGGGATTGGGGGGGCGGGGCTGTGAACCCTACATCACGTGACCTCCCTTTGGTGACGTAATATGATTCCCACTCTTCAGTTTCCTGCACGTGGCTCAGAGGGTGAGAAACAGGGGAGGGGATGTAGCCCTAACCACTGCAGGCCCAGGGATTGCTGTAACACCCCACGATCCAAGGCCCCCAGGGGATACTGGCCCCGGTAACACCCACCACACGTGAACGGCTCCCAGGGGATTACTGCCCTGTAAAAACCACCTCACTGCAAGGCTCCCAGGGGAGTAATGCCCCTTGTAACACCCCACTGCAAGGCCCGCCAGGGGGATTAACTGCCCCTGGTAACACCCCACTGCAAGCCCCCCGGGGGATGTGCTGCCCTTGTAAACACCCCACTGGCAAGGCCCCCAGGGGGATGTGACACTGCCCCTTGTAACACCCACATGCAAGGCCCCAGGGGATTACTGCCCCTTGTAAACCCACTGCAAAAGCCCCGCAGGGCGATTACTTTCCCTGTACATTTCACCCCACTGCAGGGGCTACCCAGGGGGATTACCCTTTGGCCCGGTGTAAACCCCACTGCAAGGCTCCCAGGGGATTACTGCCCCTGTAACCACCCCACTGCAAGGCTCCAGGGGGATTTCTTGCCCTTTGTTGTAACACCCACTGCAAGGCATCCAGGGGGAGATTTCTGCCCGTAACACCACATGCAGGCCCAGGGGGATTACGTGCCCTTTGTAAACCCACGCCAGGGCTCCCAGGGGTGATTACTGCCCCTGGTAACACCCCACTGCAAGGCTCCCAGGGATATTACTGCCCTTGTAAACCCCACTGCAAGGCTCCCAAGGGGGATACTGGCCCTGTAACACCCCACTGCCAGGTCCCAGGGGGATTACTGCCCCTTGTAACACCCCACTGCCATAGGCTGTCACATGGGGATACTGCCCCCTGTAACACCACTGCAAGGCTCCCAGGGGATTACTGCCCCTTGTAACACCCCACTGCAAGGCTCCAGGGGGATTACTGCCCTGTAACACACCACTGCAAGGCCCCCAGGGGGAGTACTGCCCCTGTAACACCACACTGCGGGCTCACAGGGGGGATTACTGCCCCCTTGTACACACCCCACTGCAGGGCTCCCAGGGATTAGCCCGTAAACACCTCACTGGCAGGGCTCCAGGGGATTACTGCCCGTTGTAACCCCACTGCAATGGCTCCCAGGGGGATTACTGCCCTCGGTAAACACCTCCTGCAAGGACTTCCCAAGGACGATACTGCCCCTGTAACATCCGAACACCACATTGCAAGGCTCCCCGGGGATTATGCCCCTGTAAAACACCATGCAGCGGCTCACCCCGGGGATTTACTGCCCCGTGTAACACCCCCACTGCCAAGGATCCCAGGGGGATTACTGCCTGAACACCACACTGCAGGCTACAGCCCAGGGGGATTACTGCCCCTTGGTACCACAGCCACACTGCAGGGCTCCCAGCCCCCAGGGGGATTACTGCCCCTGTAACACCCCACTGCAGG
The DNA here is from genome assembly GCA_036426205.1 of Ascaphus truei. Classification (NCBI taxonomy): domain Eukaryota; kingdom Metazoa; phylum Chordata; class Amphibia; order Anura; family Ascaphidae; genus Ascaphus; species Ascaphus truei. Next base: position 26,901,222 of record CM071581.1, on the reverse strand, counting down.
GCTCCCAGGGGGATTACTGCCCCTGTAACACCTCACTGCAAGGCTCCCAGGGGGATTACTGCCCCTGTAACACCTCACTGCAAATCTCCCAGGGGGATTACTGCCCTTGTAACACCCCACTGCAAGGCTCCCAGGAAGATTACTGCCCCTGTAACACCCCACTGCAAGGCTCCCAGGGGGATTACTGCCCCTGTAACACACCACACTGCAGGGCTCCCAGCCCCCAGGGGAATTACTGCCCCTGTAACACCCCACTGCAAGGCTCCCAGGGGGATTACTGCCCCTGTAACACACCACACTGCAGGGCTCCCAGCCCCCAGGGGGATTACTGCCCCTGTAACACACCCCACTGCAGGGCTCCCAGCCCCCAGGAGGTAACTGCCCCTGTAACACACCACACTGCAGGGCTCCCAGCCCCCAGGGGGATTACTGCCCCTGTAACACACCACACTGCAGGGCTCCCAGCCCCCAGGAGGTAACTGCCCCTGTAACACCCCACTTCAGGGCTCCCAAGGGGATTACTGCCCCTGTAACACACCACACTGCATGGCTCCCAGCCCCCAGGGTGTATCTGCCCCTGTAAGATTTAACCATACCCTATCTCTAGTGATATTTACATCCAGGATCATTGTTACAGTATCAGAACATTCCCTGCAAGCCTGATATAGAACTGGCCTCAGAAGCATTACTGGAACTGTCCAAAAACGAGATATATACTGAGTCCTGTGACATCTTCTTATTGTGATTTCTGAGCTGCTGAAGATGTATGTATTTAGAAATTGGGGTCCTTAACGCCCAAACACATGTGAGACAATACCCATCAATGCCGGTATTGTTGGGGCGTCAGGGGTCTTGTGTGACTGGCCACATGTTGCAATCTCAGCATTGAATTTATCTGTGCAGAATTACAAAAGCTATTTTTTTATACAGAGTTAGAATTAAATAATATTTGCCCAAAAAAACTGTAAAATAAAATCTTTGAGGTTTTCACAATGCACTTTAACAGGTTATCTGTGAAAAATAAATATAATAATGTTAAGAATAATATCTGAATGATATAGACAGGACTGCACCTTGTTGTAGGTATGGTATAGTATTAGACTGCATGAAATGTGCAGTAGATAAATACTTTCAGGTTGCACCTGATTTGGAGGTCGGGTGAATGTCGTCCATCACGGACTAGATGTAGCCTTCGGTCATTTAATAATCAGAGCTGTGATCTAGTGCTGAAAACAAAGTGACAGCAGCCAATGTGTCATTACATACTGAGAGAGGCTGAGGGAAAGGGGCAGGGCGCGGAAATGTTTATATAACGCCACCATTTACGCGGCGCTTTCCAACATTACAATACAAGGTGAATAACGTACAAACAGTGAGGATAAGGGCGACATGAGGCAAAGGGAGGCGCTGTCCTGGAGAGCTTACAATCTAATTAGTATTAACCATGTCACTAGCCATAAAAAAGGTGTTTGCGGCACTTCTGAATGCGATGGAGTTAATAACATAACTCAGTAATACTTTCATTTGTTATATTTATAAATGTTTTATTTATTTATGTGGTAACGGTTTTCATTACCCACTTATTGGTAAATAGTAATAATAATACATCTAAAAAATGAAGCCTTGTCCTGAAGTGTATTGTAATTTAGTGATGGAAGTTAATTATAACCTCATGATAAGTTTGACATATATATACTTAACATGACATATATATATACTTAAGAATAATATTCTAATTGTGTGTAGTGAATGGGATTCATATATTTACATTTAAATGATTTTAATACGTTTATTATGATTTTTTTCTAAAAAGACTTTTTTCTAAAGTTTTTTTCTTTTAAACGTTTGTTATATGTTGATATTATAATAATGGAGATTGTGTTCATCCTTTTATGTTTAAATATATTAATAAAGTTTTTTTAATTCTATGTTAGTCTTGTTAGATTTAGGTTATCAATAAAGTTTGATTTGTTCATGGACGCGCTGACGTCACCACCCTACCCCGGCGCGAGGCGCAGTACTCGTGACACATCCTGGAAACATGGCGCATGGCGTGTGACGCGACTAAGCGACGGGTTGGTGAGGACGACTGGCGGGAAAATTACGGTATATCAGGTAAGGGGGTTTAATCAGATCGTTATACACCTTGAGAAAGAGCGGAAGCTCGAAACGCGTTGGTGGGGGCCTGAGGGCTCGTTTTTTCTTGTCAACCATGCTCTGATCCAATAAACCCTGATTTTTTTTGGGACCCACTCTCTAGCATTCGTTTTTTGTGGTAGTGCTCCAACTCTCCTTTGTGAATCCTGTTAACATTTTTGGCAGCAGAGTAAGGCTGCGGCCCCGCTGGCGCTGAGCGCGCGGTGCTTGCCGCTTTTAGTTACACAAATGTTTATGTGCAAGTCCCCGCTCACGCAGTGCGCGCTCGGGCACGCACGCTCACCCAAGCTTGGCGCTTGAGTAAACAAAAAAAATTCAGTTTCAAGAGCGCTCAATTTGCCCGCAACGCCCCCACCCCCCTCACCCCCCCCACCACCCCCCGCGCGCAAACTTGCAAATAGCAAGGACACCCGTCTCCCATGCTTGGAGAGCTGGTGACGTCACCGCTTTCAAGCATGAAACCTCTATGATATGTATGTATGTACCTGTATGTATGTAGTATGTGTAAATGACAGAGCATATATAGAGATGTCTTAGGCCTCGTTCAGGGTGCCAGAGGCAGGAGTTGGAGGGAGGGCGTTCGGGAGGGAGGGCGGCAGTCTCCTGGGCGATGTGTGTTCATCCTCCCAGCAGACTTTTTCAGGAGTTGGGGAGGGGGTGGGGCTACAGACCTGAGGTTAGGGATCCAAGTTGCAGTCTTGAAATCATTCTCAAGAATGATTTCATTGGCTGCCGAGGTCCCTGTGACGCTGCTGCAGCTTCAAAAAACGAATTTTTTTGTTTATTGAAACTGTAGCCAGCGTCAACTCCGGGCTTCGGAGACAGGGCAGCTGCTACCCTGACAACCAGTATTCAATTTGAATACTTTGTGTCCCACGGCAGCTCGCACGGCAGCACGCCCTCCCTCCGAAGCGCACGGCAGCTCGCACGGCAGCACGCCCTCCCTCCGAAGCGCACGGCAGCTCGCACGGCAGCACGCCCTCCCTCCGAAGCGCACGGCAGCTCGCACGGCAGCACGCCCTCCCTCCGAAGCCTGCACCCTGAACGAGGCCTTATAGTTCTTTCTGGTGTAATATATTGGGATTTATTGCGGCGGTGCGATGGAAACATGGTAATATTCGGAGTGACACTGGGACATGCCTCGTTATCTCTGGGAGACTAACTTGCTGCGTCTGTATGTAACACATATTGCTGACATGGGAAGATGTATTAATACTCTGCAGTTGTCGGGGATCGTTAACGGTCTATATATCTGGGATACAAACAGAGCTCAGGTGGAGTCCGGCTCCTGGTCAGCCAGCGCTCCGGTGCCATTTCCCTCGGACGTTCCCTTCCCGGGAGGCGTTAACCCTTTCAGTGCTCAAGAGGCCACAGCCACCCCGGTACATGGCGGTCATGTGAATGCCATGTCACTGGAGAGGCGGAGAACATGGCGGTCATGCGAATGCCATGTCACTGGAGAGCGGAGAACATGGCGGTCATGCGAATGCCATATCACTGGAGAGGCGGAGGGGGAAACATGGCGGTCATGCGAATGCCCCTGTCACTGGAGAGGCGGAGAACATGGGTCATGCGAATGCCATGTCACTGAGAGAGGAGCAACATGGGTCATGAGAATGATCATGTCACTGGAGAGGCGGAGAACATGGCGGTCATGCGAATGCCATGTCACTGGAGAGGCGGAGAACACTCCGTTCCTCTTCCAGCCTGGAAACGTGCATGGCCTGGTCACTATGTTATGGGGCCACTGGAGATCCAGACCTCACAACAAGACGACCGCCTCATGGGCCGCAGGCAAAGGGATCAGAGCAGGAGTCCGGCTTTTATTTATTTTTATTAAGCAGGGGCCTCCGGAGCTGGGCTGCGTTCCGGGACCCCCTGCTTCCTGTGATACCCACCTCCGTAGGGATGCCAGTATCTCTGCAGACAGGGAACTGTGTGCCTAACATAATGGCGGTGTTTAACTGTCCCGTGGGACAATAGGAACCCGTGATGTCATCCGTTGCGGCTTCCTGTTGGCCGTGTGAACAGGACCTTAAAAGTTGTCCGAGATACCGGCACCCCCTATGGAGGTAAATATCTCTGGAAGCAGGGGTCTCCGGAGCTGAAATTAATGGGGCTCAGCTCCGGAGACCCCTGCTTCAATCCTGAAATAAATAAACAAACACAATGAAACCTGGGGAGCTTCTTTATTACACCCCCTCTTTATAACACCCCCTCTTTATAACATGCCTTCTTTATAACACCCCCTCTTTTAGAAAACCCGTCTTGAGTAACACCCCCTCTTTATAACACCCCTTCTTTATAACACCCCCTCTTTATAACTCCCCCTCTTTATAACACCCCTTCTTTATAACACCCCTTCTTTATAACACCCCCTCTTTATAACACCCCCTCTGGCAGATTCTAGTGTCTGAGGTGGCGAAGTCCAGTCCTCAAGGGCCACTAACAGGCCAGGTTTTCAAGATATCCCTGCTTCAGTACAGGTAGCTCAATTAGTGGGTCAGTCCTAATAACTGCATCACCTGTGCTGAAGCAGGGATATCCTGAAAACCTGACCTGTTGGTGGCACTCGGGGACTGGAGTTCCCCACCCCTGCGTCTAGCTCCTGTTCCAGATCATGTCCCTGCTCATACAGATCAATCCTGCGACAGGGCTTGATACAGGTGTCGTGTAACATTCTGGCTCCCCACCTTACACAAATATATACTTTAATTATGTAGGTCTTCCACTAATATCATCACTATGACATGTTGTTTACATGTGTTATCTGTACTAGAAAGTAAATGGAACCCTTATTGCATGTGTTAGTCCTGGCCACTAATTATCTTTACATTTAGAAGTAGGCCTATGTTTGTCTTTCCTTGTAGGACTTCCTCTAGTCTCGATCACAGGGTCCCACCTCCAATCCTTAAGAACCCCAAACAGGTCAGGTTTTAAAGATATCCCGGCTTGACCACAGATGCTTCACTAAAAATGATTAAGCCACTTATTATTTATTTATAAAATGTGTTACCAGGAAGTAATACATTGAGAGTTTCCTCTCGTTTTCACGTATGTCCTGGGCACAGAGTTAAGACAAATAATACATGGTTGCAAATACAGTTACATAATGAGCAGGGTATACATTATTGAGCCAGCTGTGCTGAAGCAGGGATATCCTTAATACCTGGCCTGTTGGGGGTTCTTGAGGATCATGATGCGATCACTAACACATGAATGGTGCACAGCAAGTAAACAGGCCTGGTTTTCAGAGTAAAATACATGGAGACATTTTATTAATAGCAATGCAACATTGTCACCAATCTAATGAAACGTACAAAGAACGTGCGTGCTAAAAATGAAAAGGTATCCTAGATTTAAAACAGAAAACTGCCAATATGCAAGGAAGAGCAAACACAAATGAAATATAGTAACGCTGTCCTTGCATGTCATAGCTACAAACAGGAAGGGTTTTCAGGGAGTTTAGAATGCTACCTTCACAAGAGGTCTGAAGTGAATGACTTCTTCAGGGGTAAAATGGGTTAAAAGTATGACCACTCGCTCTGGATTCATATCGACAAAAGAGCAATGTGATTCTGGCTTCTCCAGGGGGGGTTCTTCCTTAAAAAAAAATGTGTGTCCTCGCTCTATTTCCTTCTGAGTAAATGTTTTCAGTTTCGGTGGAGCTCACCCTTGCAAAGAGCTTGATCTCCCGTCCTCATCAGTAGCAGGTGCGGAGTTGTTTTTACGCGAGGTCATAGAAGATAGACATTCCCTAAATTCAGAAGCAGTGACCACAAAGCCAGATTGACTGGGGGAAGAGACAGTAACTTCATCTTCCGGCAGGAGAAAGCCCCGAGTCAAGAACACACGGGAGATGAAATAATCCTGTCCTTGCTATAATAATAATAACTTTATTTCCTATAGCGCCTTTCTCCCAATGGGACACAAAGCGCGTCACTATTACAGCATAGCGCGCGGTGCGCAGCACATAGGAATGTTACACACACAGTCCCTGCCTGGGTGAGCTTACAATCTGTGTTTTTGGTGCCTGAGGCACAGGGAGATAAAGTGACTGCCCAAGGTCACAAGGAGCTGCCACGGAGATTTGATCAGATGACGTGGCAGGGGACAGACGGATTTAAAAAAAAACAACCTTTATCACAACACAAGCAAGTGGGGATTCAGTTGATAATGATGTTCCGATGAACAGTAATTAACTGCGTGATGCCACAATATTGTCTTTGCTTTTTCATCTGATTTAAAATAAAAGTAAGCGAAGGAATTCAGCTGTAATATATATCGCAACTGGACTAACACAGCTATTTCAGTTATACATATATATATATATATATATATATAACATATATATATATATACTGTATATACACACACACACACAAATACAGTATATCCGTAACCAGTCATTTTACTATTAGGTTAGTACGCTACACTAAAGAAAACCTCACGCACCAGTCTCAGATGATCCTCCACTCTGCTGCGTCGGTTTCGGTTATCACTGTCAGATTAATTCACCTGCAGATGTAACAATTTATATAGAACTCAATCTGTGTTTTTCCCACGGCAGCTATTTCCACATTTTTAGAGGCAGCAGGTAAATATTTTTAACATTTTTAGTAGGGAATAATATGCATGTATGTTACAGGAAATGATCAGTGTAAAGTGTCTAGGACAGGGTTTTTTTTTTAACCTTTCTGTGATTGAGGAACCCTATAATTATATTGTGAAATTCTGAGGAACCCCAACTCTCTCTAACATCGAGTCTGAGATTAGATGCATTGTAAGGAACCCCAACTCTCTCTAACATCGAGTCTGAGATCAGATGCATTGTAAATTCTTTTGTCTTTGGTACAATTTTTAAATGACCTGAAAATTGCAGGGAGCCCTTTAGGGGTGTTTGGGGAACCCAGGGGTTCCAGGGAACCCCTGTTAAAAAACGTTGGTTTAGGAATATACAGAGAGGAGAAAAAAAAGAATAAAATGATACCTTTCGCAATCACAGCATCACTGATTCCTTCATCAGGTTTGTTGTTAATTGTAAACCTAAGGACATATTACAGCCCCTAATCTAAGTATACAGCATGAACGCTTTTAAAATGCCTTATTTGTTTTTACAGGGTCACAAAAATTGAATGCTGAGTACTATTGCCGGGTGTTTAGTTATCTGTGGGAGTTATCAAGATATTCCAGTGCAAAACTGAAAAATCTATATCCGGTTTATAAGCAACCATCATAAACTGCCTTCAATTGGATTTTGTTCTTGATCATTTGCCTTCTTGCAGCAGAATTTCACCCATCTGACAGTAGGGAGACTGATACTTTGACTGTTTTTTGCTGTACATTGCTGCTTACGTCCAAACAATATGTATACATTCTGAAACCTTTCCTAATTATTTAGTACATATCTTTGCATTGCTTTTTCATCCTAATTGTACAATTCTATGTACAGCCCCCACAGCCCCCCAGTGTGTAAGGAATGATATGTGTGCGGGTGTGACTAATTATGGCTGCCGTCGCTTTGTGACGATAGATACAAAGTACTGTATGGCTTTCTGGCCTAGAGCTGAAAACCTATTAAACAAATCCTAAACTAAGATTTTTCATGATGCTAAAGGAGAAATGTTAAACAAAATGTAATCTCAGTCGCAGTGAAAGTAAATCTCTCCGAGAATTCCTGATCACTTCTGATCATTTTAGAACATGTTCCCCTATAAATGGAATTTGAAAAGTGTATCTCCAATGATGTAAGAACAGGGCGCAGAATATGTTACAGGGGTCAGCGCCTGCGCGTCACGGAGACTGGGAAAGTGAAATGTATTAACGTTAGGAAGTGGTTGAAGACGCATTACACCAGGGGCGAGCAACTCCAGTCCTCAAGGGCCACCAACTAGTCAGGTTTTCAGGATATCCCTGCTTCAGCACAGGTGGATCGGATTGAGTAAATGAGCTTTCAAACAGGTAATTAACGCCAAATTACTTAATCAAATGTTGTTCATTAAACTGGAGATATCGTGCTCCGGCGAAATAAATAGCAGCATAAGGCCTTGCCCACATACAGATGCAGCGGCCGCTATTCCAACACTTCACGCGGTGTATACATCGAAATACCCATGTCATGGCGCAGGATTTCTTCCAACCTTCCCGCCTTAAGACGCGAGTGCAGAAAATGGCATTTTCTGTTTTTTAAACACCTGAAATTGACACAGTAGCACAGTGACACAGTAGCACAGTGACACAGTGACACAGTGGCACAGTGACACAGTAGCACAGTGACACAGTAGCACAGTAACACAGTGACACAGTAGCACAGTGACACAGTAGCACAGTGACACAGTGGCACAGTGACACAGTAGCACAGTGACACAGTAGCACAGTGGCACAGTGGCACAGTGGCACAGTAGCACAGTGACACAGTAGCACAGTGACACAGTAGCACAGTGACACAGTAACACAGTGACACAGTAGCACAATGACACAGTAGCACAGTGGCACAGTGACACAGTAGCACAGTACTGCCACAGATACGAAACAGAATCCATGAATTTCAAACAAAGAGTCCGCGATAAGCGCATGTGCCTGGGGCGATATGCCGCGTGGAGTACAGCAGAGCACACGAAAACGGCGCCATGAAATGTTCGAATAACGGCCGCTGCATCTGTATATAAAGGCCGCTGTATAGATCACCCGTCTATTCATTACTTTCCTTTACAACATGTTATTATTTTTTTACAATCTGTTGATTTGTTCAGAAGATAAACATTTGAAATATTAAATGTCTGGGAAGTTAAAATGGAGGTCCCCCCCATAGCCCAGTGCAGTGTAAAGGTTACCATGGTAACCTCAGAAGCTGTAGATTAGGAAAATCGTATTTGTTAACACTGGAGAAAATGTATTTAATACACAAATATGAGCAGGGTAACTACACTGTCTGATACTGTATATCTCGGATGCACGGTCCCCTGGCAGACACACCCTCCTACTATCTCTGTATGTTCTTCCTACTTACCACTTAGAGTGTAAGCTCTTCGGGGCAGGGACTGCTTTTTATATTGTTGCTTTCATGTCTGAAGCGCTTATTTCAATTATGTGTTATATTATTATGTTGTGTGTATTACTGCTGGGACGCGCTTATATAAATAAAGATATATATACTGCATACATTTTCTGAGTTAAACTCACAGACTTTTTTTGGGGGGGGGGTCTGCTTTGGCCTGATAGTTATGGTCACTCCATGGCTAGCTGGCCACGGGCTACTAAAGGGTTAATATTTGCACATGTGGATGTTATGCTTTTTGTGTTTTATTTGTAGGATGTGTGTTGTATATTAACCCCTCGAGTGCCTTGGAGCATTTCTTCGCAATATTGTAGAAAGAGTTATAGATGTGCAGGCTTTTAAGGAATATTATGTAAGTATTAAGGATAATAGTTCTAATTATAATAACAACATTGAGTTTCAGTGAATTTTGATGTGTACTCATCTTGTTTTTTTTTGCTGTTACATTATTTTGAGCCATAGGAATTTCTGAGCAATCCTGACATACCCGCAAGTGAGATTTAAACATTTTAAAATTGATTTTAACTTTTGTTAAATTATTTATCGAGATACTTAACATCAATTTATTTTCATGATTGCATAGATTTTATAACCATAGAAATGCGAGTAAAGTCGACAACCGCATTTAACTAATACAACACACTGCATACCACAGTCAGTGTGTTCTGTGTTGTCATATAACACCGTTAGCTGGTAACCCTATGTAATAAAACCATGCTTTTTAATGAAAGCATAACTCTTAACTCTGTTGGAACGGCATTCGGTATTTTGGCGGGTTACACCAGAGATAACTTTCCATATCCTTAGTATAAAGAGTCAGGATTGCTGGATTGTCTGAGGTTATTGTTCCAGATAACAGCTGTCAATCATTACCATCTGCCAGATAGAAATATGCCGTGAAAAATAGGACACTTTGAATCAAGGCAGAAAAGAGCCTGTTTTGTCAAACACACAATTTGCTAGTTGTGTTCCAATCACTTTTTGTTCTGCAGCGGTGTGTACTTTGTGTACTGTGTATTCGTGAGCTGCTGTGGGGAAATGGAGATTTAAGGCTGTCCCTGTAATTTAAGATATTACATGTGCATGTTAGTGAGCCATTTAATACAATCATTCTCTAAAAATCTATTTCAATGTCATTTTAAATCCCAAACTCCCAGCGATACATAAACCCTGTGATGGAGAATTCCATAATACAATACTGTCCTGTTTGGGATTGTACTGCAGTGGATCACTGATTGTATACAATTACTGAACTCACTCTTAGACTTAATTCAATCCATTTATTTTTTGTTAAAGATACGCTCTTAAATGAGCAATGGATTGGGGAGTGTTTGTTTCTAAACTCTTTAGTCAATCTCAGCATTTAATATGATAATAATTTGAGTTGGTAATAATTGAGAAGTGATTAGGAACTCGGTCACACACACACACACACACACACACACACACCCTTTTCACCCATTATTCCTTTCATTTGACACTACACCGGCACAGGATTTGTGTGCATTGGTTATATCAGAATCCAATTGTATTTCAAGAACATGGAGCAAGATTTTCAAATGTCACAATTATTTTGTATTTTTTGTATCTCTTGGTCTTGTTTGTGTGGTTAGAACCCATTGTGTTCTGGTTCCCACAGCGCTCAAGCAGAAACACATGGAAGCAGCTTCTTTAGCTGGAGTGTATGTGTGAGTAGGAAAAATTACGAAGAGCATATCGAGTGGTTCTCTCGGGGGTTATGTTTCCAACTCACAGGGACACAGATGTCAAAACTTGATCTGATATACAGTACACACCTCTATACCCAGATATTTCCAGATTATATACAGGTTTATTCTGTTAATTCGTTTCCATTTCTAGGGTACCTGGGTCTTCATCAACAGATGGGATGCCCAGAATGGTCCATTTCTCCCCCTTTCATTACAAGGTTTGTTACATTGTAATCTGGATTATACTCGGGTGTTACAGTATATATTTTTTCATACATGGATAAGGTTAGTGCCTTGTATGTGTGATGTGATAAGAAGGCCCCCTGGGGGGGGGGATCATTGTGCCCTTCCTGGAATCCCACTTTGGAGGCATCTTCTTGTTGCATAAGAGGCAGGTGTCGCTAGCTCTGCAAATTGATATTATTTCTAAGGCCGCGCTTATAGTGCCGGCGACAGCGATGCGACGTCGCGGCAAAACAAACGTAATGACGCTGTTGCGTACGCTTATAGTAGGAGCGGCGCGACGGCTTTGTTGCGATCGCTGGAAATCACTTCAATTTGATTTTTCCAGCGACCGCAGCGTGACGGCAGCGTCGTTGTTGCCGGCGCTATAAGCGCGCCTAACTGTGCACGCAATGTCTTGTATATAATGTATACATTCTTCACTTATGTAACTGTATTTGTAACCATGAATTATTTGTCTTAACTCTGTGCCGAGGACATACTTGAAAACGAGAGGTAACTCGCAATGTATTACTTCCTGGTAACACATGTTATAAATAAATAATGTATAGGAAAGAATAGGTCCCAGCGGGTATTATCTGCCAGCAAAGTCTCTCTGTTTATTAACAAAGCATATCATCTAGTAAAGGTCCCCGAAAAACTAAGGCTTCATATTCTGTATATTTTGAATTATGATAAAATAAATGAGATAACAATTAAAAGAAAAGCAGTTGGTTTAAGTACAAAGCGGTGTTAGTGACTGCTGCCAGATACTCTGCTGTGAAATGTACCTGTATACAGTAGCTTGCGTTATACATGGTCTGCTCCTATAACTAATTGTATCTACGCATACTAAATCATTTCCTGAACTAACGCTCCTATACAGACCCTTTTATTAAAATGCCAAACAGATATGAGAATGTAAATATCCGAATACTCCGATAGTACCAATCACCGCTTACCCAATACTCCAATACTATCTATGATGATAGAAGTCACTGTTACATTTGCCGGCGTATCAGGCATATTGATATATATGATTGAGATATTGGCTGAATAAAACTCCCATTTCACTGCATTAACCCATTTCCTGCTGGAGGAAACGCTGAGTGTAACTGGACACACTGCGGGTGTTCCAGCTCTGGGCACAGCATCCCAAGGAACTGCGAGGAACAGAACTCACTTCGGAGTGCACAACCTTCACAGATGCAGAGTATATCTGCAGTAAAAGATACTTCTGACATGTCAGATTTAATATATTCAGATAATGTTAACCCTCTGTGGAAAGTTTTATTTTTATTTAAATCTCCTAGATATCTCTCTCTGTTTGAAATAAGAGCAGCGCAGTGACACGCGGGATGTTATCTGCCAACTAATCCTTTCCATCACTGTTTCCCTCTGTCTCTCTTTCTCCCTCTCCCTCTGTCTCTCATTATTTGTCTCTCTGTCTCTATTGCTCTCTCTCTCTTTTGCTCGCTGTCTCTCTTGCTCTCTGTCTCTCTGTTTCTCTTGCTCTCTGACCCTCTCGCTCTGGCTGTCTCTCTCGCTCTCTGTCTCTCTTGCTCTCTCTCTTGCTCACTGTCTCTCTCGCTATCTCTATCTCTCGCTCGGTCTCCCTTTCTATCTCTTGCTCGCTGTCTCTCTCGCTGTCTCTCACTCTGTCGCTCTTTTTTGCTCTCTGTCTCTCTCTGTCTCTGTCACTCTCTCTTGCTCTCTGTCTCTTTCACTCTGTCTCTCACACTCTCTCGCTATGTCTCCCTTTCTGCCATGCTGCCCAAAAGAGACATCAGAAAAACTGAAATATTAGGGAAAAATTAAGCCAATAACATTTGTATAAGTTATCAAATGGCACTTGAGATAATCTTGCTTATTATAATTCTAAAATTAATTATTAGAGCATGTTTTCTAAAATGTTTCCTCTGCCAAATTGGTGTCAGGAAGGTCAAATTAAGTTGTTGGCGCCTTTATAGATAGGTTGCCATTCTAAAAGTTTGCACTGTAGTTTTTGATTGAATACTTGGTTGCATGCATAAGATATCTGCACATATGAAGGTGTGTGTGTGAAGCTACATAGATATACATATATAAGTATTTTCTAAACATAATTACAGAAATGCATGAATTACTAAAATCGAATTTGGAACCCACATCCAAGTAATAATGCAATTATATAAACGGAGCTAAAACTGTTATCTTTCCGCACGTGGCTGTGTGTAGAAAAGTACCTTATATGAGAATAGTTCTAGCTACATGCTAGAAAGCATAACAAGGAAAACACCTTTGACTGAGCATTATTATAATAGTGAAACTTTCTTAGTAATCTACTTCCAGCTTTATTTCTAGAAATTGTAATAATTGTGTAGAACTTTCCATCCTCAGGAAAGGCGATAAACCAGCAGCTCTCATTGGAAATGAATTCTGTGGAAGCCTGACCAAACGGTGAATATTCAAATGCGGGAGTGAGTGATTAACCCTCAATATGCTGCTGCTGCTGCTTCTTGCCTTTTAAGCAATCTCTCCTGCTTTTCTAATACAGGGCTATGGTTACAGCATTGGGTTGAACACTGGTTTGTTTTTATTTGCTCAGTTGCTGCAGTTTATAAAGGAATGTACTTAATTAGCAAGAAACAGTGATACCTCAGCAGTGGGAGGAGGCAGAAAACCTATTCATTTTCCAAGTGCTGTAATGGGATAATTAGAAGGTGTCTCATCTAGAACTGAACACACAGAAGCACAAAACAATATCTCACAGCCTCCAACTTTACTGCGCCCAACATACAGATTCCAACGGTGCTCTCAGCAGTGTTCCTCGTGGAATCGTACTAACGTACATTTACAGTTTCGCGTCAATTGAGTTAGAGATCAAACAACATTTTCCCAGTTACGTTTTAGACACTGTGTGAAAATATGATTGGAAAACCTTGTGAGATCGCCATTGCCAAAGATCCATTCAAACAACAAAAACACGCACCCCCTGCAATGCACGAGGAACTCAAAATACCGGTTACAAAGACCTCTATCCTGTCAAATAAGCGCCGATTGGTAAATGGGTTTCACACTCACCGTTGGATGTGTGGATCAGGGCAGTAGGGTAAAGTTGTACAGGGTGAAGGTTCAAAATTCATTTCCTTTAACTTTCTTTGGTATAAATAGAGAAATAAATAGGGAATATAGAGGCACATATAGATATAAAGCATGAAGACCTAAACTATAATGACAACTGCTAGGAGAGATAGAAGTTTTTGACATTTGTAAATAGGCGGGACTTCTCAGTGGCTCGGCCAATGAAATTCACCAAGTGACAGGAGCATCGCTTCTTACCCACTGGACACCTTTTTCATGTATTTATTTGTTTTGCTCGGTATCTGTATCAGTCTTGGCACATACAGGTCACAGTCGCTGCTGGGGAGTTTGTTGCAGTGTAACCGTCTGGGCGTCACTTTCGGGGTGACATCAGAGTTTAATTTGAACAGCTCTGGGTTCTGTGCGAGCAGTTTGCACTGTATGACTGTTCTTCCTGTGCTGCTGAGTCTGAGCGAATTCTAGTTGGAGAGGAGCCAATAACAACCACGGTCAGGGGGTTTTCGTTTGTCCCCCAATGCCCACCAACTGCCTGCTGTGGTCACAGTTTCAATGCAGGAAACAAAATGCAGGGAAATTCCTTAGCATCTGATATATAGCGAGTGCATATTCCCCCAAGATCTCTTATCCGATTTACAGTCCTCAACGGCGATTCGAACAAAGTTTGGGAAAAATCTGGATTTTTTCTGCATGAACTGGAGCGGCATTTCAATGATCGTTTCCAGAAGCCACCGCTGCCTAAAACCAGAGAAGAAAATAGAATACAACATATATTAGTTTTCATTGTCATGGTGAAAGCGGCATCCATTGATATTTTGGAACCTGAATCTAAGTATATTTTTTATAAATAAGGCTACATTCAAACAACAAAAAACTAGCATGCAGTGGACATTGATTCAGCAGTTGTTGTAAACCACAGAATGAAGCTAAAAGACAGTGGCTGTCCAATTCAGGCACGTATTGTATACATTCACTTTCTGGTGCGTTACTGGGATATTCCCCATAAGCTTTTAAGAGAGAGAAAAGCAAGATACGGCTTTGTGTGCTTCACTTACTTGCTCCTACACAGCCTCACACCCAAATAGTATGTGCTGTAAACCTATCCCGGTTTTGTGGTTTGGAAGAATGAATGAAATATGAATCAGGATCTAAATTAAAACATATTCCAGGAGTAAAAAATAGAGTTAGAGTATCTATGCAACTCAAGAGTTGCATCTTCAAGCAGGGGCAGTGACCCTATGTCTACCTACCCACAATGCACCTGCACACCAGTGACATCAGCACACATACCATGCACATGAGACACATTGGGGTCGCGAGGAGCCTTTATTTCTTGTAGGAAATGTTGCGGAGAAGGTGTTATGTGGAAACTTTTTCTTACGCTGCTGTCTATGCCAGAGTGGTCGGAATGCTATTTAAAACTTGACATTCTACACCCACAGTCAGTTTGATAGTTCCGAACATCTGTGAACTGTGAATCCTATAAACTTGGAGTCTTGAACATCGGCCAACCTAAATACTTTGCATGACAACATGGGTAGTTTGCAAGACAATATGGGATGCATACAGGGGGGATCAGTTTCCAAATTAATTATAGATTTGTTAATTGGCTTCAGAACTTGTACATCACGCATTACATTTGTCTCCTCCAGAATGATGCAGTGTTTTTGCACCGCTAATAATTCTCAATGCTATCTGTATCTTTGCTTGCTGTACAGTACATCATGTTACTATGATGCATTTGCAGAATTCTTTCTTACTGGTGCCCATGCAGATATAATAAATATCGTGTACATGTGTTTTTTTAAAAAGTTAGATTTTGTATTCTACATATTTACAGATGTTACGGCGTCCTAAAATATATACAAGTCATTTGTTGCCAAGGTATTAAAAAGAATGGAAATTGTTATTTTGTATATCCACAATAAATTGATCACAATAACTGCTTTTAATTGTGCTGCAAAGCACAATGTGTGCATGTTACAGAATGATAGAAATGTTTTATTATTATACTGCCCACATAAGAATGGTGATATTCACCATAGTTCTTTAATTAGAGCAGCTAGTATAATGTAGAATTTACGATGTACTGTACTGGATCTCTACGCTGACAATGTTTAGCTTCTGATACATGTTTTAGTTAAATATTCACTATTGGTAAACGAGTATAAACATAACCTGCATGGCAGTGTTTTTCAACCTAGTGTTCCTCGAGCACCCTTAAAGGGTTCCCTGTCATTTTAAGGCCTTTTTAAAATTGTACCAAATACAGAAGAATTTACAATGCATCTGGTCTCAGACACACTATTAGAGAGGGTTGGGGTTCCTTACAATGCATCGGATACTCAGTACGCTCGTATAGAAAGGGTTGGGTTCCCATCAAATAAAAAAAAACATTCATCTTATCTCAGACGCGCTATTAGAGAGGGTTGGGGTTCCTTACAATGCATCTCATCTCAGGCGCGCTATTAGAGAGGGTTGGGGTTCCTTACAATGTATCTGATCTCAGACGCTATTAGAGAGGGTTGGGGTTCCTTACAATGCATCTGATCTCAGACACGATATTAGAGAGGGTTGGGGTTCCTTACAATGCATCTGATCTCAGACGCGCTATTAGAGAGGGTTGGGGTTCCTTACAATGCATCTGATCTCAGACGCGCTATTAGAGAGGGTTGGGGTTCCTTACAATGCATCTGATCTCAGACACGATATTAGAGAGGGTTGGGGTTCCTTACAATGCATCTTATCTCAGACTCGCTGTAAGAGAGGGTTGGGGTTCCTTACAATGCATCTGATCTCAGACTCGCTGTAAGAGAGGGTTGGGGTTCCTTACATTGCATCTGATCTCAGACACGCTATTAGAGAGGGTTGGAGTTCCTCACAATGCATCTGATCCCAGTAATGCTATTAGAGAGGGTTGGGGTTCCTTACAATGCATCTGATCTCAGACGCGCTATTAGAGTGGGTTGGGGTTCCTTACAATGCATCTGATCTCAGACGCGCTATTAGAGAGGGTTGGGGTTCCTTACAATGTATCTGATCTCAGACGCTATTAGAGAGGGTTGGGGTTCCTTACAATGCATCTGATCTCAGACACGATATTAGAGAGGGTTGGGGTTCCTTACAATGCATCTGATCTCAGACTCGCTGTAAGAGAGGGTTGGGGTTCCTTACAATGCATCTGATCTCAGACACGCTATTAGAGAGGGTTGGGGTTCCTCACAATGCATCTGATCCCAGTAATGCTATTAGAGAGGGTTGGGGTTCCTTACAATGCATCTGATCTCAGACGTGCTATTAGAGGGGGTTGGGGTTCCTTACAATGCATGTGATCTCAGACACACTATTAGAGAGGGTTGGGGTTCCTCACAATGCATCTGATCCCAGTAATGCTATTAGAGAGGGTTAGGGTTCCTTACAATGCATCTGATCTCAGACACGCTATTAGAGAGAGTTGGGGTTCCTTACAATGCATCTGATCTCAGACGCACTATTAGAGAGGGTTGGGGTTCCTTACAATGCATCTGATCTCAGACTCGCTGTAAGAGAGGGTTGGGGTTCCTTACATTGCATCTGATCTCAGACGCGCTATTAGAGAGGGTTGGGGTTCCTTACAATGCATCTGATCTCAGACGCGCTATTAGAGTGGGTTGGGGTTCCTTACAATGCATCTGATCTCAGACGCGCTATTAGAGAGGGTTGGGGCTCCTCAGAATTTCACATAGGGTTCCTTAACAAATAAAAGGTTGGAAACCACTGCTGCATGGCAGTGTCTCTTCTATATTTCTGAAGACTTCCTGTTTTTTATTAGTCTGATCCTACACTCTGAAGTTTAAGTGGTTGAATCTTTTTAAAACGGCTAACCTTTTAATTGTTAAATAGTTTAAAGCAGCAATTCCCTTACTTGTTATTTTTTTTACATTATGGGAGCAAGCGGGTTCTCTAGAGAGGACCCATGCTATTCTCAGCTTGGGGATCCCCCCAGCTTCCAGACAACTTACCAGTGAAATAACTGCTTTTAAATCTCCCTCCGGGGAAACCAAAATCGGCACCAAACCTCGCTGGTGACACGGACCAATAGGAAGCTGTAACCTCATCTGTTTTGATTTCCTATTGGCCGGCCATTTAAATCCCCATGAGAAACTGAGCCAAAAACAGCATGGTTCAGGTCCAGAGAGAAGTCTCCCTGGTTCCAGTTCTATAAAAAAAACACAATGGTGGAAGGGAGATTGAATCTATGTCTAAATCACAAGGCGTCACAACTGTAAAACTTGATACTTATTAAAAAATCATCATTATTGACACTGATTCTTGACAAGCTTTTCTGCTGTTATGAACTAATTGTCAAGTTTTACTATTTCAATATACAAATATTAAACTATTTCCAATGACAGCTGTCATTTGTAAGGGATTTTCCATTCTTCCATTTATTTTGTGTCCCGACTTTGCTCAATTGCTTTAACTTCCAGATCTTGCCAACTCTTTCCTCTGGGATCCATCATGGCAGCAACATGTCTATCCCCGACAGGGACATAGACACTGGAGTGATTTGCCTCATTAAACCTCGAGAGCTCAGAACAAATCCCCCATAGCAGGTGAATAGACAGGAGCGGAGTAACAATCTGAGTTGGGATAACACACCCAATGGATTTAATGCAGGTTCATATCGCACTATTAATAAGCATAGCTAAATAAGCACAGACCCAAATGAATAAGAGTTAGGCGTTCTTGTGGAAATATAAAGAGTTAATGGAGAAGCGCCAAGCAATGCAAGTGAAACTATATTGAAGTCCCTGTGTACACATGTACTCTGGGGGTTATTCAGAAAAATGCAATAGTGCCGATGGGGGTACTATTGCACGGAAACTCCCAGTGACGACAATTTAATGAATAATGCCCTATAGGTGAGTGAGGCATATTCCATGTATATTTTAAACCAGAGATATAATTCCTATGGCAAAAGGCCACAGCTGTCTTTCCCTGGAGCCTAAATAAATAGATAAAACATAAGCTGCATAGAAGCCACCTACACACAGGCATACTCTCACTCTCCGTATTAATCAGACGTCAGAAACGCCTTCTTGTCAGCTCTTCAACCTCCGCACATACCAGGGAAGGAAGAGTAATGCGCTTCCAAAATAAATCCAACTGTTTGGGCAGAGGATTAGGAGGCGATTGGTTTTGGTACATAGAGTTTGTTAGGGTTGTATAAACCCTTCACAATGCATTGCAGAGCAACATGCTGCAAACATATTATTAATATTGTAGTTAACATGTATTAATCAGGCAGTAACATATTACTCTGTGCAGTATAAGGGACATGAAAGGAGATTTTAAAATAATCCCACCGGTAATATTACATAAATATTACGTCAATAACATACAGTGCTGCCTAGTGCAGAACCCTGCTCCAAGGAGCTTACAATCTAAAAGGAAGGGGAGAGTTGGAATACAAGATGGGGTACCTGTAAATGTGAAATATGTATTTATTTATTTTCAATACGAGAACACCTATTTCAGGGATTTCTTCATTTTATTGTGTGCCGATGACATCACAGCTTTCTTTTGGCCGCTAAAGTGAGTGTTTACGCTGGCGGACATATTGTGTCCATGGGATACGCCACCTAATATTTTGGAAACCTCGGCTGAACTGCAGCACCTTCATACGCAGCCTCTCGCATATTCAGCCTTTCTCATTAATGTCTCCCGAACTACGGAACGCTTTTCCACTCAATATTCGGCAGCCACATCGCCTTCCACATGCAAAGCCCAGCTGGAAATCCAGCTCTTCAAAGAAGCATCTAATTAAACATTCTACGCCTCTCCTACAAACTGCAGGTGCACTTCCCTTCCCCTGACTACACTTCCAATAATGCACTTTTACTTGTACTGTGTCTATAGGACTCACAATATCCCACTTAGATTGTAAGCTCTCTGGGGGAGTGTCTCTTATTGCCTTATGTTGTAATGTAACTTGCAGGTATTCCCGCTGTCATTTATTTACCTTTTTATTGTATTTGTTAAAGCGCTAAATACATTGTTCATGCTGCCAGTCTTCAGAAATGACCAATTTCCTCTTCACACTACAAAACAAGAAGACAGCGCGTCTCCCATAGCATAATACTGTATGTAACATTTTAATAATTGCCCAATACCTAGATTACGGCCACTCACAATGTTTAAAATGAAAACAAGCAAGGATCTCAATATAATTAGGACTTCACCCGTTCCTCCGTCACATGCACCAGATCCACGTGTATGGATACCGCCAGGCCTCCGCCACGGACGCCAGGAGTGCGTCCACACTGATTCACTTCCTGGTTGAAGTCTCGCGATAAGAGTCCCGAATGTTTACGGCATTCGCATACAGTGTACCATACCCGAATGGTAGAATCGTCACGGGAAGGGTTTGTTTAAAATCTTCAACACTGATTAGTGTATTTGGAGTAGAGTGTAGAAGTCCACAATAAGTTAGAGAGTCCTTAGCTTTGCCCTACGCGTTTCGTCGTGACATGCGACTTCCTCAGGGGATCATACACTCTAATCTTCTGGTTTATACACAACTCTTCTTCTCGCTCATACTCTACTCTTCTTCTGGCTTATCATCCACTCTACTCTTCTCTCTTCTCGCTCTTAACACTCTAATCTTCTGGTTATCATACACTCTACTCTTCTCTCGTTCATAAAGTCTACTCTTCTATATATATATATATATAATATATATATATATATATATATATATATAATATATTATATATATATATATCGTAACACTAATAATAACAATTTTTGCAAGGATTTAGGGAGAATGGGTTAAAGCTACAGTTCAGTCTTTTTTTTTTTTAATTTATTTTTTACTTCAATAGTTTCATGTGTGCAATCTCTAATAACCTAAAGAACTGTATAGCTGCAGGTCAATTCGTTCTCCATGTATTGATCTGCAAAATTTGGTGACATCATTAGTGAAGGGATCTGTTTTTCTTCTGCTTCTGTCTCTCAGTGAAAGCTCATGAATATTCATGAGCACTCCTGCACTGACATGTGCTAGAGGGAGGGCAGGGCTGACAAAGGGGTGTGCCAGGGCTTGTGACAGGACATGAAGGGGCAGTGCCTTAGCAAATGGCTGTTAAAATAAAATACAAGAAAATTGGTCTTTCAAAGTTGTTTTTATAAAAACAGAAAATGCTAAAAGTATTTTTTCTTACTACAGAACTGATTTATTAAAAAAAAAACACACATGCAGGATATTGACTGAAATGCAGCTTTAATATGGATTATAAAACACAGAAAGCAAATATGAAAAGAGAAATAGATGCAAAAAGATTCCCCTTTACCATCAGGGTGCCACAGTGCCCCTGACTGTCGCCCAGGTGGCAGAAATGAGAGCCGGATCTGAAGTGGCGGTCCAACTTCTATGTAAAAATAAACTCATTTCCACCTGTTGGTTGCACTGTATATTACACACTGGTGAGTGTATATTACACACTGGTGAGTGTATATTACACACTGGTGAGTGCTTGTGTCCCACAACTTTTGAAAAAGTGCCGTTCTTCAAACACTTTACTCCCGGTTACATTTCACCCCACATTTTGTGGGGGTTTTTTTGGTAAAAATCACAAAGTTTGCATGCTTTCAGGAAATGTAATAACGCAGAGGAAATAACTGTTGAAAATGAACAAAACACAACGTTAGACTTTGCAAATAAAAACCAGTTGCACGAATGTTGGTAAGAAAGAAATTAGGGAGGGGTTCACAAATCTCTAGTGCTGGATGACGGGGGGCTTCATTATAAAGTCCCGTTTTAAATCCCACGGGGCTGCAATGCGTTATTGCTGCTTGCAGACTCCTCTGGCAACAAAGGTGTTAAAGAAACACAACATTGAGGGTTCGTTGTGTGTTTTTTTTCTTGTGCAAAAATACATAAGCTGGGGAACTTGGAGGAATTTCCCACTTAGCACCTGTTTTGTATCGTGCAGGGGAAGTCCCAAGGTCTCCGGGATGCCAGGACTTACTTTTAACCCTTTTCTACCAGACAGGGCAGCATTGCAGATCAGTAATGTGCCTCACTGTGGGGTTCTGACCGCTCTCTTAGGGATGTGTTAGAGCAGGGGTGTACCACTGGGGGGGGCGCGAGATCTTCATGGGGGGGGCGCGGCGGTTACAGAGGCCACGCATTCTAACCCACTTACCTGGTCTCTGGCGGCTTCTGGCGATGCGTCGCCATGGTAACACAGCATCAAGTGACGCAGCGGGGTCATATGACGATGCAACGTCAGAAGACGCTGGAGAACAGGTAAGTGGGGGAGAGAGCAGACGGGGCGCATGGGGAAACATTTGGGCAACGCTGTGTTAGAGTATGGGTTCTTAACTCCAGACCTCAAGGGCCACCAACAGGTCAGGTTTTCAGGCTATCCCTGCTTCAGCATAGGTGGCTCTGAGCCAATGATTGAGCCATCTGCGCTGAACCTAGGATTTCCTCAAAACCTGTCCAGTTGGGGGTCTTGAGAACCCCTGCTTTAGGGGGAGTCGGTAGGTCCACCGGGTTATAACCAGGGATTCCCAATGTAGGTTTTAACTGAAAAAACACTGACATCACCCTACACGTCACCCTAACATACGCACCCGCACACACGCACATGCACCCACACACACTTCACCCTAGCACCCGCACACACACGTCACCCTAACACACACACACTCATGTCACCCTAACACACACACCCGCACACACACGTCACCCTAACACGCACTCGGGGGGACACACGTCACCCTAACACATGCACCCGCACACACACGTCACCCTAACACCCGCACACATGTCACCCTAAGTATGAAAATGAAACAAAAGTGCACCGATAAACACCAAATGTGGTGTTAGTTTTATTGTTTACATTGATTTTTTAAATAAAATCAAAACAACGGAAAACAAAACACAATGAATAAATAAACACCAGAAAACGGAATCTCTAATTATAACTGGTTTCCAATTCATGAACCCTTTGAACATGTATTTTTTTGTCTTTCATTAAGTGCCTTTCTGCAAAAGAAATATGGCCGTATCCTTTATCGGCCAGGTCATCGCTACGCAAGAATGGTCCCGCACCGTGACGGTGCTGCTGGAATTGGTTGGCTTTCTGGCTGGGAGGTTGATACTTCTGTAGCTAGTACTGTATATCTTCAGAACTGGGAGACTCCAGGAGCTACCCCAATGGAAGCCATAAATAATACGAGTGTTTGTATTCTCTAACACACTGCAGGTTTTGGCTACTTAAAGGTGCGTTTGAGTATTGCTCTGTGTCTGAAGAGTAGCTGATAGAAACGTGATAATGACATACAGATATATACAGAATATACATATTCTATCTGTATACAGATAGAAATCTCCAGTATGACTCGAATAATCCTTCTGTGTGAAAATGTAACTAACACTGCAACAGAACAAACTGAAATAGCGCACACTTCCCTGGTGCTTGTTTTGTTACAAATCCATATATAAATAATTCACCTATTCATGGGGCTGTCATAGAAATACACATTTGCAGCTTGAATTAGGGGAATTCCCAACCGATTTTGTGCGGTGCATGAAAAACTTCTGCATTTTGTTACAAACGTGCTGAGCGGGTGCGAGGGAGAGACATTTAACCTTCGCACTGCGACAGAAAGCCCTTCGGAGGGGGGGTCATTTACTCAAAGAGCGCCGATAAGAAAAGACATTTACTCTGATTGCAATAAACAAAAACGTGTTTAGAACATGAAAGTGTTGGGACTGGTTTTATATGCGGCCCGAGCAACAAAAGGAAATGTAGCATTACCCAGAAGAAAAATAACCAGCAGAACGCTAAATATAATTTGTACATAAGTGTATTTAACTCGAGCCTGTAATTCCTGTTACTACTTTGTACATCAAATAAAAACACCCCGTGTGAGCATGTCCTGCCCTTCCCCAGTATCTCTTAGCACACAGTGCTTCCACTGCCGCCAGGGATTCTGGGTAAGGACATGCAAATGCGCACACACTGTCACCTTTTGCTTCTAATCGCTTGGAACCTTTTGGGCCTGACCCGTGTGAGGCTGGTTACACCGGCTCCGCAACGTGGCGCTGGAAGTGGTGTCACCGCACATTAAAAAAGTGATGGTGGGTAAAGGTGACAAAAACTCTCCGCCGTGCAGCGTGCCGCGAAGAAAATCCGGCGCGCGGCCACGTTCACGTCTCAGCCAGGTCTGCAACTAGAGACGGGCGCACTTTTAGGGCGGATTTGGATCTGCGGCGGATCATCCGGTTCCTTTGGTCCGTGGATGTTAGCGGATCCATTTGAAAAAGGGCGATTCGCGTTTTCGGGATTTTTTTATTATTACCCGTACGCTTCGGGGATTCCGCAATCCGCTGATGAATTTTTAAGAATCTGCCAACGAGTTGTTCAATCCGCGGATTGGATTCTTCAAAGGATTGCATCCAATGGCGTTTTTTGATGAATTCAAGCGGATTAAACCGACCAAATCCGTTTGCGGATTTTACACCGTGAAAGAGATTTTTGGGGGGAAATGCTATAAAATCCGTGAAACGGATTTGTGGCGGATTCACCAATCTCTATCTGAAACCCTGCCTTTCCCCATTATCTCTTCACATTCAGTGCTTCCACTGCAGCCAGGGATTCTGGGAAATAGTGTTTTAAGAACTGCAATCCATTTTCTTCTTTTTTAATGTATTCTGACAACATACTTTCATTTCCATCTGTACCTCACATTTCATTGCCAAATCCACACGTACTTTTCTATTCTGGACATACATTGATGTAAAACTATATAGCTCCCATTGTGAATAACTGCCCCATAACTCAGTCATGGTCAGTGCAACTTCCAAGTCTGTGCCACATTCTCCCTTCACATGCGAGCAATCTTTCACGTGCGTATATCATATGTTATGATTTTTGTTGGTATGCCGGCAGAGTTCGTTTTCAATGCCTTAGGTTTTGGTCCCGCTGCGGCCGGCGGCGCGCGTGGCCGCGGACCACCAGCTGCTTGCCTCTGTTCTTGAGGTCCCCGCTGGCTCCTTCCGGCGTGGCTGACTGCGTGCTGTGACGCGTCAGCCAGCCGGAGCTACAAGGAGCTTGTGATTTCGGCGAGTGCCGCGTCACGTGGCATGCAAGGGAACCAATCACGGATTGGATCCCAGCAGCCAATCCGATTTCCCCCCCCCCCTGCTCCGATCCCCCTGTTCCATTCACTCTCCCGTTCCGATTTCCCCCCCGCTCCGATCCCCCCGTTCCATTCACCCCCCCTGCTCCGATCCCCCCCTGCTCCGATTTTCCCCCCTCCTGCTTTGATCCCTCCCTTATTTGACATTAAGCTTCTATGTTGGGGGTTCTGAACACCAGCCCTCGAGCCCCCCGAACAGGTAAGGTTTTCAGGATATCCCTGCTTCAGCACAGGTGGCTAAATCAGTCTTCAACTGAACCGCCGATTGAGCCACCTGTGCTGAAGCAGGAATATTCTTAAAACCTGACCTTTTGGGTGGTGTTGAGGACCCCTCTTCTATGTAATTAATTTTAACACTCTTGTTAGGCTGGACAGCCTTACACGGCACTCTATTACATACACATTATATGACAGCCTTAAACATTTACTCCAATGATCTATTTGCGACCTCAGAGCGCAGAATGTGGGCCCGAGAGGCGAGGATTCCTTTCCCCTAATGTTTACTGTTAGGCCGCTGTGATCTATTGTTCCCGTATAGTATAAACATGCCAGCGTGCTTTGTATTGTCTCTGCGCTTGTACAGTAACTCACAGCGCGCCACTTTGGGGCTTTAGAAGAAAAAAGAATCATTTGGGAAAACCTTAATGTGAAAGGGCCAGAGTTTCATGGCTATTAATGCAAAGTAACAAACAGATCACATGTGTATTGTCTTTTTAAAACAAACCTTTTTCTCTTAGAGCCAGTGTTAGTGAAGCGATTAGCTCTCATTTACAAGATCTCTCTGAAGATTATGATACGGATGCTTTGAAGTCGGGAAATACCTAAACACGAGCCTAAGGTTTCACAAGGTACAGTAATTGCAGGGTAGCCACCACAGGCTGAGCTCCTAGGCAGCTCCAATATTTCCTTAATAATGCCCCCTCCCCCCAATAACGACTTTACCCAGAATTCTGTGCAGTGGAATCGGTTTGAGAATTAGATCTGAGTATTGTCATTTCTATGTAATGTGTTACAGGCTTTGATGGAAATAATAATTCATTAAATATTGTAAAAAAAATAATGTAAATTGCTAATTAAGTTGGCAAGTCCATGTGCTGTTTGTGACGGTAGGAGGAAATATGGCTGCCGTTTATAAAGGTTATGTCTGCCATTACCCATACCTGTCTTGGTATTGTATGTTATGTTATGTATATATATATATATATATATATGTATGTCTTTGCTTGGTTCCAGCACCTCAGGAATCGGGTTAATAGGTTTGCATAGAATTGTTGCAAATGTTATGTTGCAGTCTTACCGACCAATCAGGGCCGGGCATGTAGGCAGCACCTTCCTACCGACCAATCAGGGCCGGGCATGTAGGCAGCGCCTTCCTACCCACCAATCAGGGCCTGGGCATGTAGGCAGCGCCTTCCTACCCACCAATCAGGGCCCGGGCATGTAGGCAGCACCTTCCTACCCACCAATCAGGGCCAGGCATGTAGGCAGCACCTTCCTACCCACCAATCAGGGCCTGGGCATGTAGGCAGCGCCTTCCTACCCACCAATCAGGGCCCGGGCATGTAGGCAGCACCTTCCTACCCACCAATCAGGGCCAGGCATGTAGGCAGCGCCTTCCTACCCACCAATCAGGGCCGGGGATGTAGGCAGCACCTTCCTACCCACCAATCAGGGCCCGGGCATGTAGGCAGCACCTTCCTACCCACCAATCAGGGCCAGGCATGTAGGCAGCACCTTCCTACCCACCAATCAGGGCCTGGGCATGTAGGCAGCACCTTCCTACCCACCAATCAGGGCATGGGCAGGTAGGCAGCGCCTTCCTACCCATCAATCAGGGCCAGGCATGTAGGCAGCTCCTTCCTACCCACCAATCAGGGCCGGGCATGTAGGCAGCTCCTGGCCCTGAGTTTTGCAATATTATGGTTTAAGTATATAAAAAGGTGGGAGGGAGACCCCTAGCAGACAGGGAGGGAGACCCCTTGCAGACAGGGAGGGAGACCCCTAGCAGACAGGGAGGGAGACCCCTAGCAGACAGAGCCTGCAGAGAGTTAGGCCTCGGGCATGGTGCCTCGGGCCGCGCTGAGCAGCGCTCCTGCTCTGCCTCGCCTGCTCAAAATGGTGCTTTTTTCTGTCCTGGCAGGCGAGGCAGTGAGCGCGCTCTGGGGGCGGGGCAGAGGCGGAGCGGAGGCGTGTCAGGAGGCGGAGCGGGAGGCGGGGCTAGTCCCTCGCTCCCATTGGATGTGAGCGGTCACGTGACCGCTCCTCCGCTTCCCCAAGCGGGAAATTTTATACTTGCCTGTCTTTGCAAATTTTCTCAGCCTCCGCACGCATGCGGAAGCGGCTACTAAAGCCGCGCTGATGACAGATGCAGGGGGTAAGTGCATCTGCTCAGCGCGGCTCAGCAAGGCTCATCCTACTATGTCCCAGGCCTTAGGCACGTTATATAGTGCCGAGCGCGTGCTGCGCCGTGCGCGCGTGCGGATTTTTAGTTGGCTGACGTTAGTCATCCTTTCTATAGAAGGGCCGCGCGCGCGCACGGCAGGGAGAGGGGAGCCGACGGACAGCGGCGAAGATGAAGAAATTCATCTTTTTGCGCCGCTGCCTGCGCTCAAATGTATGTATTTGTGTGTATGCGTGCGTGCGTGTGTGTGTGTGTGCGTGCGTGTATGCGTGCGTGCGTGTATGCGTGCGTGTATGCGTGCGTGCGTGTGTGTATGCGTGCGTGCGTGTATGCGTGCGTGCGTGCGTGTATGCGTGCGTGTATGCGTGCGTGCGTGTATGCGTGCGTGCGTGTGTATGCGTGCGTGCGTGCGTGTGTGTGTGCGTGTGTGCGTGCGTGCGTGCGTGTGTGCGTGTGTGCGTGTGTGCGTGCATGCGTGCGTGTGCGTGTGTGTATGCGTCCGTGCGTGCGTGCGCGTGTGTGTATGCGTGCGTGCGTGCGTGCGTGTATGCGTGCGTGCGTGCGTGCGTGCGCGTGTGTGTGCGTGTGTGTGTATGCGTGCGTGCGTGTATGCGTGCGTGTGTGTGTGCGTGTGTGCGTGCGTGTGTGTGCGCGTGCGTGTGTGCGCGTGCGTGCGTGTGTATGTGCGTGTGTGTGCATGCGTGCGTGCGTGCGTGTATGCGTGCGTGTGTGTGTGCGTGTGAGCGTGCGTGCGTGTGCGCGTGCGTGCGCGTGCGTGCGTGTATGCGTGCGTGCGTGTGTGTGCGTGCGTGCGTGTGCGTGCGTGCGCGTGCGTGTATGCGTGCGTGCGCGTGCGTGTATGCGTGCGTGTGTGCGTGCGTGCGTGTGCGTGTGCGTGTGTGTGTGTGTGTGTGATTGCAAAAGTTAAAAAAAAAATATTTATTAAAGTTTTTTTTTTCTTTAAAAAATCTATCTAGGACTTACATTCACACACATACACACACATACACACACACATATACACATATATACCTTACCTGCAGCTCCCGGCACTATATACAGGAAAAGCATGCGGCTCGTGCACGCGCGTTCGCATAGGAACGCACGGCCGCATCCTGTATATAACAGGCCTTACAGAGGTGTTGCTGTGACAGGGAGAGACTGCAGTGACCAATCCAGTGTTGGTCTCAGGCCTGAAAACCAGTCCTGTAGGCACTGGGCAAAGAGAGAACAGGGGAAATCTCTGCCAGTAGGTCCCTGCGACTAGTTAGGCAGGGTACCCCCAGTTGGGTATGTGTGATGTTTGTGTCTTTTGTATAGTTGTGGATATGTTTTTCCAATAAATTAATTTTATAAACTCTCGTGTTCTGTCTGGCGATATTGATCCCGGGTATTAGTCCTGGTCTCCCGTGACACTGTTTATTTAGATTCTATCTAAGGCATCTATTAAGCATACATAAAAATATATATGTAACGGGTTTTGTGAACCGGCCTGACACACCCAATCTCATATTGGCCCCTGTGGTCTAACTAGTCCCCATTACAGTGTGATAGTGTCTGATGGTGCACCTGTTGGCAACAGGACTCCTGAGTCTCCCGCATGATGGTGTATGGGGATGACCCGTCCAGACAGGCAGCTGAGGTAGTGGGCTTGAGTCCTACCTAGATCCAGTGCAGCGCCTCCACCTCATCAGGATCCCTGCGTCCGCATGGAGATGGTTCTGATGAGGAACTCCTCTGTGGTGCCTCCCTCTGCAGAGTAATCCCTGACTCACACACGAGGGTGTCTTTGATCAGATGCATCTTTATTGCTTGAGGTGGGCTAGCTGCCCCTCGCAGTACTCTCTTTAGCCACACATAATCATTAGTGCTTCCCTTTGAAAGGTATGTCCTTGTCTTAATTGGTGGGTTCCCTATCTCCCCTTCAGGGAGATATCCCTGGGCCAAGTCCCTGGTCGCAGTCTTATAAGCTGTCTCCTCCCAAGCCTGCACTCAGACTTGCTCCTTGTCTCATAGTTCTTACATCAGCCACCAACAGCTTTTCTCTGTCTGCTTTGTGCTGCCGACTCACAGCTCTGCATCAGACTACCGCAACAATGTTGCAGACCTCCATGTGCCTCTTACTGACAGAGGCAGCACAGCAACAGGAACTCACTCTAACAACTCAGCAACAACTAACTTTTGATCAGTGCTGTGCCTTATGTATACTCTGGAGGCTGACACACCTCTGACATCACTAACCATGGAGTCATTTTACATGACCGCTACATATAAAAGCGCTAAACCTATTTAGAAATACAGCAACCATTCTCTTTAACAGTCCAAAGTAATGTATACAATTAAACAATACTGTATGTAAGTATGTATGCCTTTATTTATATTGCACCATTAATGTACATAGCGCTTCACAGCAGTAATACATGTGACAATCATATAAATAACAAATAATACAAATAACAGATCATGGGAATAAGTGCTTCAGAGATAAAAGTAACATTTAGGAAAAGGGGTCCCTGCTCCGAAGAGCTTACAATCTAATTGGTAGGAGGAACATACAGATACAGTAGGAGGGCGTTCTGGTAAGTGTGTTTGCAGGGGGCCAAGCTGTGAATGATAGGGATGTATTAACTAATATTACAAATTACAATTCATTTTATATATATATACGCGTTTCATCAGACAAACTGATTTCATCATTCATTCATTAAAAGCCGCCGGGTAAATCTGGTGTTACTGTTGCTTCTGTTCTATCGTTACATTTTCAAAGCTACGGAACACTTTACATTATGAATGAACACACGGTATATATGGCATTAGGTGACGGAGTGTATTCTTTTTATTGCCTCGTTAATGTACAGTAAGTGCCTCAGTGGGGTTGGGGTTTCATTCCTGCAGAACAATGCATTCCTAGCTCCTCCAGCACTGTACGGTCAAACACTGCTTTACACAATCTGGAACAAAGGGTCTAATTAATATTTAAAACATTCCAAATTGAGCTGGCTATATTATTTTAATGAGAAACCATATCCATCAGAGAGGCGGATGTAACATATTTGAGAGACAGCTGCCTGATTTTGTGCTTCGTATGAATTTTTGTGGAGCTATTTAATCAGAGTGTGGCGTGTGTGTTTGTCTAAAATTGCAAGCCAAAGCTGACGCATTCTCACCCCCTGGATCCTGTCCCGCTGCTTAACATATTATGGGGTTTATTTCAAGATTGCAGTGCAATCGCAGCCTGGAGCAGCTGTGGGCTGCGACATTACGCCATAAGTGTACAATTGCGCAGTTTGATTTCCCTTATTTCTCAGCACTGACTTGCTTTGTCCTGTGTGTCATTTTGAGTTATCTCCAAAGTATTCATCATATACTAAAGGGAAATTGTGCTGAATAATACCTGCTCCAGGCATCTACTGTATGTAATACTCTTAGTCGCGCCAACAGTAGAAATACACTTTAATAAATGTTGCATTCCAGATTTAAAAAAAGGATAATATATTTATGTAAATGCTTCAGCGCAGACCACTTTGTGTAAAGGTTCTGCCACCAACAGTCCTGCTCTTACCTCCAGACACCGCCCCATTACAGGAAACGAGCACATACAGTATATAAAGCTTTCGGTCCGTGTACCGCTGGGTGAGGGAGACTTGCATAATGGGCATGGCATAATGGGCATGGCATAATGGGCATGGCATAATGGTGCCATTTCTTGTGCACCTCATACCTTATCCAAAATATAGATCACTTCTAGGACTGAAACTTCCAAATTGGGAAGATAACTTTCTCTTTTCAGGAATAACGTTGCGTGGTTTACCACAGTAATCCCAACACCGCTGTTGTTTTACCCACACGTGTAAATCTTGCATCAGGAGCTGGAATAAACGTGCTTAGTAACACGTTGTGGTCACAAGTGGAATAAGTGCAGCAGTGTGCTGCTCACAGACGGGGAATAAGTGCAGCAGTGTGCTGCTCACAGACGGAATAAGTGCAGCAGTGTGCTGCTCACAGACGGGGAATAAGTGCAGCAGTGTGCTGCTCACCTCCTGTTCCATAGATAACGGGGCAGGTGATTCCTTATCTCCAGCTTCACTGGTGTGGTCCGCCGGCTGGGGCATCACCACAGCTGGGTGTTGGTCATGGGAGGCACTAAGTAACTTCTCCCTAAAGACAGCCTGAACTTCAGCAGAACTCATAGTTATATAGAGTCCCGGCTCCTCCTTCTGATGAACAGACATGGCTGATGACTGCTCAAAACTCTCGCTCCCCCTGGTGGAATTTAAAGGAGGGGCGGCACACTCTTTCAAGGAGTGGCTCTGGCTCTGCACGGCGTCACTCGGCTGGCGGGGGTGGGGTTTAGGTTTTCCCGCCAATCCCGGACAAGTTTCTGCAATTTTAGCATTTGCAGCATTTTCTGCAACTGGCTCACGTGGTCTCCCAGGGAAGCGGGAACCGCCATTTTGGGTCGCTCTGCTATCCATATTAGCAGCAGCTGTAACTTCGTGTTTCCCTATCTTCTCCACTAGCCACTTCCAGGAAAGGGGGTCACCCCGCATCCAAGAGCACCTCATCATGACCACAACAGGATGGTCAGGTATCGCTCCTCTCAGAAATTGATCACAACAGTACATATCCACTTCGGTGGCCGTGATACGATCCCTTCTCCGCATCTCCCACAAGACTGCTCCTATCCGCAGGATGAACTCAGATAGCTCCTCTCCGTCTTTCTGACGAAGACTGTAGTACCGCCTCATCAATTGTCCCATGTCCTCTTTACCCACACACACACCATGTGCGCTCTCTCCATTAGCCTCCGTCCGCCATTTTGGACTATCCGCACCGCGCGGATCCTCCATTCTTGCGGTCGCCATTTTCTCGCTGTACTTAACAGTATTGTACATGGGGCTCCTCTCTGCGGGGCAGCCACCACACCGGTACAATAAAGATTTGCCCTGATGCACCACCTTGTGTACCTAATGTAGGCTGGACTCATGTTGCACTACCTCAGGCTAGGCTCACTCTCTCAGTGTCTGCTGTATCTCCTTCCTCCCAGTCTGTGCTCCCTACGGTGAGTGATCTGGAATGGGCTAGAGTACTCTGGCTCTTCCATGCAGTACTTGGGCGTCTACCTGTCTTGGTTAGCCTAGCGCAGACCCTCTCCAGGACTCCTGACCACGTTAACAGGCTATCCCTTTAGGCATCCTACCAATTAGCACTACCTCAAGGTGACTCGGTCAGCTATAGCCCGGCTCCAAACCCCCAACTCCTTTCAGGCCCCTAGGTAGTCCCTGATCCCTGACATACTCCATCAGCTCCCCGACTATCCCTAGGTCCGTCCCAACATAGCACAAAGTGGCAGCAGACACTCTCCCTGTTTCCCAGTGACCTAGCAAAAGCCTGTCCTGTTGACAGGTCTGGCATCTAAGCAGCGCCTCCAAATGTAACGGGTTTTGTGAACCGGCCTGACCCACCCAATCTCATATTGGCCCCTGTGGTCTAACCAGTCCCCATTACAGTGTGATAGTGTCTGATGGTGCACCTGTTGGCAACAGGACTCCTGAGTCTCCCGCATGATGGTGTATGGGGATGACCCGTCCAGACAGGCAGCTGAGGTAGTGGGCTTGAGTCCTACCTAGATCCAGTGCAGCGCCTCCACCTCATCAGGATCCCTGCGTCCGCATGGAGATGGTTCTGATGAGGAACTCCTCTGTGGTGCCTCCCTCTGCAGAGTAATCCCTGACTCACACACGAGGGTGTCTTTGATCAGATGCATCTTTATTGCTTGAGGTGGGCTAGCTGCCCCTCGCAGTAGTCTCTTTAGCCACACATAATCATTAGTGCTTCCCTTTGAAAGGTATGTCCTTGTCTTAATTGGTGGGTTCCCTATCTCCCCTTCAGGGAGATATCCCCTGGGCCCAGGTCCCTGGTCCCAGTTCTTATAAGCTGTCTTCCTCCAAGCCTCACTCGCCTTGCTCCTTGTCCCGCTAGTTCTTACATCAGCCACCAAAGCTTTTCTCGTCTGCTTGGTGCTGCCGACATCACAGCTCTGCATCAGACTACCGAACATTTTGCAGACCTCCATGTGCTCTTACTGACAGAGGCAGCACAGCAACAGATACTCACTCTAACAACTCAGCAACAACTAACTTTTCAGTGCTGTGCCTATGTATACTCTGGAGGCTGAACACACCTCTGACATCACTAACCATGGGTCATTTTACATACCGCTACATATAAAGCGCTAAACTATTTAAATACAGCAACCATTCTCTTTAACAGTCCAAAGTAATGTAACAATTAAACAATACTGTATGTTAAGTAGGTATGCCTTTATTTATATTGCAACCAGTTATGTACATAGCGCTTCACAGCAGTAATACTATGACAAGCATATAAATAACAAATAAATACAAATACAATCATCTGGGAATAAGTGCTTCAGAGATAAAAGTTAACATTTGGGAAAGGGTTCCCTGCTCCGAAGAGCTTACATCTACTTTGGTAGGAGAACATACAGATACAGTAAGAGGTCGGTTCTGGTAAGTTTGTTTGAGGGGGCCAAGCTGTGAATGATAGGGTATGTATTAAACTAATATTACAAATTACACTTCTTTTATATATATATACGCGTTTCATCAGACAAACTGATTTCATCATCATTCATTAAAAGCCTCCGGGTAAATCTGGTGTTACTGTTGCTTCTGTTTCTCTATCGTTACATTTCACAGCTACGGACACTTTACATTATGAATGATACACACGGTTATTATGGCATTAGGTGACGGAGTGTATTCTTTTATGCCTCGTTAATGTCAGTAAGTGCCCCTCAGTGGGGTTGGTGGTTTCAATTCCTGCAAACAATGCATTCCTAGCTATCGCTCCTCCAGCACTGTACGGTCAAACACCTGCTTTACACAATCTGAACAAAGGGTCTAATTATATTTTTAAAACATTCCAAATTGAGCTGGCTATATTATTTTAATGAGAAACCATATCCATCAGAGAGGCGGATGTAACATATTTGGAGACGCTGCCTGATTTTGTGCTTCGTATGAATTTTGTGGAGCTATTTAATCAGTGTGGTGGCGTGTGTTGTTTTTCTAAAAATTGCCAGCCAAAGGACGCATTCTCACCCCAGCCCTGATCCTGTCCCGCTGCTTAACATTTAGGGGTGTTATTTCAAGATTGCAGTGCAATCGCAGCCTGGATCAGCTGTGGCTGCACTTACGCCATAAGTGTACAATTGCGCAGTTTTGATTTCCCTTATTTCTCACACTGACTTGCTTTTGTGCCTGTGTGTCATTTTGAGTTATCTCCAAAGTATTCATCAATACTAAAGGGAAATTGTTGCTGACATAATCCTGCTCCAGGCATCTCACTGTATGTAATAACTCTTATTCGCGCCACAGTGCAATGACACTTTAATAAATTGTTGCTTCCAGATTAAAAAAAAGGATAATATATTTATGTAAATGCTTCAAGCGCAGACCACTTTGTGTAAAGGTTCTGCCACCAACAGTCCTGCTCTTACCTCCAGACACCCGCCCCATGACAGGAAACGAGCACATACAGTATATAAAGCTTGCGGTCCGTGTAACCGCTGGGTGAGGGAGACTTGCATAATGGGCATGGCATAATGGGCATGGCATATGGCGATGGCATAATGGTGCCATTTGGCTTCGTGCACCTCATACCTTATATCCAAATATAGATCACTCTAGGACTGAAACTCCAAATTGGGAAGATACTTTCTCTTTTCAGAATAACGTTTGCGTGGTTTACCACAGTAATCCCAACACCGCTGTTGTTTTACCCACACGTGGTAACTCTTGCTCAGAGCTGGAATAAACGTGCTTAGTAACACGTTGGGGTCACAAGTGGAATAAGTGCAGCAGTGTGCTGCTCACAGACGGAATAAGTGCAGCAGTGTGCTGCTCACAGACGGAAATCGCAGTGTGCTGCTCACAGACGGGGAATAAGTGCAGCAGTGTGCTGCTCACAGACGGGAATAATGCAGCAGTGTGCTGCCTCACAGACGGGGAAATAAGTGCAGCAGTGTGTGCTGCTCACAGGACGGGAATAATTGCAGCAGTGTGCTGCCCACAACGGGAATAGTGCAGCAGTGTGCTGCTCCACAGACGGGGAATAAGTGCAAGCAGTGTGCTGCTACAGACGGGGAATAAGTGCAGCAGTGTGCTGCTCACAGACGGGAATAGAGTGCAGCAGTTGCTCCACAGACGGGAATAAGTGCAGCAGTGTGCTGCTCACAGACGGGGAATAAGTGCAGCAGTGTGCTGCTCCACAGACCGGGAATAAGTGCAGCAGTGTGTGCTGCTCACAGACGGGAATAAGTGCAGCATTGTGCTGCTCCCAGACGGGGATAAGTACAGGCAGTGTGCTGCTCACAGACGGGGAATAAGTGCAGCAGTGTGCTGCTCACAGACGGGGAATAATTGCAGTCAGTGTGTGTCTCTCACAAGACGGGGAATAAGTGGCAGCAGTGTGCGCTCACAGGGGAATAATGCAGCGTTGCTGCTCACAGGGGACGGGAATAAGTGCAGCAGTGTGCTGCTCACAAGACGGGGAATAAGTGCAGCAGTGTGCTGCTCACAGACGGGGAATAAGTGCAGCAGTGTGCTGCTCACAGACGGGGAATAAGTGCAGCAGTGTGCTGCTCACAGACGGGGAATAAGTGCAGCAGTGTGCTGCTCACAGACGGGAATAAGTGCAGCGTTGTGTGCTCACAGACGGTGGAATAGTGCAGCGTGTGCTGCTCACAACGGGGAATAATCAGCGTGTGCTGTCACAACGGAATAAGTGCAGCGTGTGCTGCTCACAACGGGAATAAGTGCAGCAGTGTGCTGCTCACAGACGGGGAATAAGTCAGCACGTGTGCTGCTCACAGACGGGGAATAATGCAGCCGTGTGCTCTCACAGACGGGAATAAGTGCAGCAGTGTGCGTCTCACAGACGGGAATAGCAGCAGTGTGCTGCTCACAGACGGGGAATAAGTGCAGCAGTGTGCTGCTCACAGACGGGAATAAGTGCAGCAGTGTGCTGCTCACAGAGCACGAAGCGGGGATAGTGCAGCGTGCTGCTCACAACGGGGTAATAAGTGTCAGCAGTGGTGCTGCTCACAGACGGGGAATAAGTGCAGCAGTGTGCTGCTCACAAACGGGAATAAGTGCAGCAGTGTGCTGCTCAACAGACGGGGAATAAGTGCAGCAGTGTGCTGCTCACAGACGGGGAATAGTGCAGCAGTGTGCTGCTCACAGACGGGGAATAGTGCAGCAGTGTGCTGCTCACAGACGGAGGATAACAGCAGTGTGCTCCACAACGGGGAATAAGTGCAGCAGTGTGCTGCTCACAGACGGGGATAAGTGCAGCAGTGTGCTGCCACAGACGGGGAATAAGTGCAGCGTGTGCTGCTCACAGACGGGAATAAGTGCAGCAGCGTGCTGCTCACAGACGGAATAAGTGCAGGCATGTGCTTGCTCACAGACGGGGAATAATTGCAGCAGGTGTGCTGCTCACAGACGGAAGAAGTGCAGCAGTGTGCTGCTCACAGACGGGGATAAGTCAAAGCAGTGGGTGCTGCTCACAGTACGGGGAATAAGTGCAGCAGTGTGCTGCTCACAGACGGGGAATAAGTGCAGCAGTGTGCTGCTCACAGACGGGAAAAGTGCAGCTGTGTGTCACAGACGGGAATATGCAGCGTGTGCTGCTCACAGACGGGGAATAAGTGCAGCAGGTGTCTGCTCACAGACGGGGAATAAGTGCAGCAGTGTCTGCTCACAGACGGGGAATAAGTGCAGCAGTGTGCTGCTCACAGACGGGGAATAAGTGCAGTCAGTGTGCTGCTCACAGACGGGAATAATGCAGCAGTGTGGCTGCTCACAGAGCGGGGAATAAGTGCAGCATGTGCTCTCACAGACGGGGAATAGTGCAGGCAGTGTGCTGCTCACAGACGGGAATAAGTGCAGCGTGTGTCTGCTCAACAGACGTGTGAATAAGTCAGCAGTGTGCTGCTACAGACGGGGAATAAGTGCAGCAGTGTGCTGCTCACAGACGGGGAATAAGTGCAGCAGTGTGCTGCTCACAGACGGGGAATAAGTGCAGCAGGTGCCTACAGACGGGGATAAGTGCAGCAGTGTGCTGCTCACAACGGATAGTGCAGCGCACGGAGGGATAAGTGCAGCGTGTGCTGCACAGACGGGGAATAAGTGCAGGCGTGTGCTGCTCACAGACGGGAATAAGTGCAGCATGTGCTGCTCACAGACGGGGAATAAGGTGCAGCAGTTGGCTGCTCACAGACGGGAATAAGTGCAGCAGTGTGCTGCTCACAGACGGGGAATAAGTGCAGCATGTGCTGCTCACAGACGGGAATAAGTGCAGCAGTGTGCTGCTCACCGGAGGAATACTGCAGCGTGTGCTGCTCACAGACGGGGAATAAGTGCAGCGTGTGCGCTCACAGAACGGGGAATAGTGCAGCGTTGCTGCTCACACAGACGGGGATAAGTGCAGCATGTGCGTGCTCACAGACGGGGAATAAGTGCAGCATGTGTGCTGCTCACAGACGGTGAAATGCAGCAGTGTGCTGCTCACAGACGGGAAATAAGTGCATGGATGCTCTCCAGACGGGAATAAGTGCAGCAGTGTGCTGCTCACAACGGGGAATAAGTGCAGCAGTGTGCTGCTCACAGACGGGGAATAAGTGCAGCAGTGTGCTGCTCACAGGCCGGGGAATAAGTGCAGCCGTGTGCTGCTCACATGACGGGGAATGAAGGCAGCATTGGTCTTCTCACAGCGGGGAAGTGCAGCAGTGTGCTGCTCACAGACGGGGAATAAGTGCAGCAGTGTGCTGCTCACAGACGGGGACCTGCTGGAGTTGCAATGAAAAGCTCCTTCCTGACAGGTTTTTTTTTTTACATTTGATTATTTTCCCTTTAATACTGTATGTGCATCAATGCAAGCCACACAATGATAAGTAATTAGCTAAGTTGCTGGTAGATCCGTTCTCCTGTGATCGATCAGACGAAGATTCAGCTCGAGGGTTCATTAAATGGCTGTCAGTGCAGCAGAAGAGGACCAAAGATGCAAAGTTCTGTGGGGAAGATCATGTAACCAAGCAGTCACTAGATACAATTGGGGCACTGCTAGAGAGAGGGCAGGGCTCAACAAGGTGTGTGTTAGAGCCTGTTTCAGAAGAGGAAGGGGATGTGACTTTGTAAATGGTTGCTATAGAAACAAAAAATGCTTGTTACATTATAATACATTAAAAATGTAATTCAGAGTTGTTGTTGTTTTTTAAACGCTACAAGTATTTTCTCATAGTACAGAACTGATTTCTTTATTTAAAAAAAACCACATGTAGGATATTGCTTGGTCTGCAGCTTTAATTCCTCTAGAGATATGTGTGATACAGAAGCAGCCTTGTGATAGCATATTTGTTGAAAGCTCAGTGCCTGGTTCCTGTGACCCTCCTTCAGTCAGTGACTTGATCTCATGGTGCCCGGGACGCCCAGATTTTTGGGCAGTGATTCAGCGTGCTTGTATTATTCTCTATTGATAAACGTGCAGCAGTTTGGCTGTAATGAAATACACTATGTTACAATGCATTATTGTTACATACATAGTTACATAGTAGATGAGGTTGAAAAAAGACGTACGTCCATCAAGTTCAACCTATGCTAAATTTAGACAACAGATACTTTATTCTATATCTATACTTACTTATTGATCCAGAGGAAGGCAAACAAAAAACCCCATTAAGGGGAAAAATTAATTCCTTCCTGACTCCAAGAATTGGCAATCAGATTAATCCCTGGATCAACATCCTTCCCATTTATACTTATTTGGTATATCCCTGTATACCTTTCCCATCTAAAAAGATGTCCAACCTTTTTTTGAATAAATCTATTGTATCTGCCATCACAGTCTCCATGGGTAATGAATCCC
>CM071581.1:26806447-26856447 GCA_036426205.1 Ascaphus truei | reverse complement strand
GACGGGCGAGCACCCATCCTTCCTCAGCCGAGCCACACCCATGTTTATGAGCCACGAATCTTCAATCACAGCCGGAGGGGAGTTGAAAGCACTGTCAAA
Organism: Ascaphus truei; assembly: GCA_036426205.1. NCBI lineage: Eukaryota > Metazoa > Chordata > Amphibia > Anura > Ascaphidae > Ascaphus > Ascaphus truei. The sequence goes on along the minus strand of CM071581.1, from coordinate 26,856,348 downwards.
AGAAATGTAAGTACGGGGGAGGGGTGAGGGTGGCGTCCCGGAGGTTCAAAAGACACGTCTACAAATGTAAAAGGTTTATTTGCAGATATACTCAGCATCATTATACCGGGCGGGAGAGTTAAACAGTGCTCAATCTACAACAATGCGTCGGTTTCCCAGGCCGCAGCGCAGAGATTTATCATTTTATTGCGGGTTGGATTTTACTCTCATTGGGAGAGAGTCCGCTCCTGGAGCGGGATGGGGGGGGGGGAGAAGGGGGAGAAGGGGGGGCGAGGAGGTGCATGTGTTTTCTGAGCATCTGTGAGCCCAGACTGCGGTATCTGGTTTTCCAGAAATAAAATATCCCCGAACACTCAGATCCGGGACGGAGTCATGTGATGTCAGAATAAATTCTGCATCACCTTTTCTCGCGTGTGGGAGTTCCCCCCGAGGCCCTTTGCTGAGGTTAATCTGCCAGTGATATTACGGTAACGCACCTTTAGCTCCTCGCTGCTCCCTCGGTTGTGTGAGATGCAGAATTTTGTTTTTATAATCTTTTTGAAAAAGAGGGAAGATTGTATTAACCCTGTCACCTCTGGCAGTGATCGGGTAAATACTGTGTTTGCCTTGGAGATGCATCTCTATATACTGTAATAGAGGTCAATATATCTATGTAGAGCAAGCATGTCAAACTCGCGGCCCGCGGGCTGCATGCGTCCCACAACGAACATATTTGCGGCCCAGCTCGGCACTCGCCAATATTTAACTCGCGCTGCGCGCGCTTTCTCCAAAGGAAAAAAAAACAAACCTCCCCCCTCTCCCGATTGGCTGGCGCGTGTTGGCACGCTACCAGAATTTTTTTTGGCCCGGAGCCAGCTCTATCCGAGCTTGCATAGTGAGGCCCGCCTCTTCCTGCATCCTGCTGCCCGCCTCTTCCTGCTGCCCGCCTCTTCCTGCTGCCCGCCTCTTCCTGCTGCCTGCTCCCCGCCTCTTCCTGCTGCCCGCCTCTTCCTGCTGCATGGAGCAAGTCAGGTGACTACTGCTCCATGCGTGCCTTGCTTCCCCCTTTCCCTCCTGCTCCGATTTCCTCCCCCGTTCCGATTTCCCGTGTGTGTGTCTGTGTGTGTGTGTCTGAGTGTGTGTCTGTCTGAGTGTGTGTGTCTGTGTGTATGTGTGTCTGAATGTGTGTGTCTGAGTGTGTGTGTGTGTGTGTGTGTGTGAGAGAGAGTGTGTGTGAGTGAGAGAGAGAGTGTGTCTGAGAGAGAGAGTGTGTCTGAGAGTGTATCTGAGAGAGAGTGTGTCTGAGAGTGTGTCTGAGAGAGAGAGAGAGTGTCTGAGAGAGAGAGAGAGTGAGTGTGTCTGAGAGAGAGTGTCTGAGAGAGAGAGAGTGTCTGAGAGAGAGAGAGAGTGTGTCTTAGTGCGAGAGAGAGAGTGTGTCTGAGAGAGAGAGAGAGTGTCTGAGAGAGAGAGAGAGAGAGTGTCAGAGAGAGAGTGTCTGAGAGAGAGAGAGTGTGTCTTAGTGCGAGAGAGAGAGTGTGTCTGAGAGAGAGAGAGTGTCTGAGAGAGAGAGAGAGAGAGAGAGAGAGAGTGTCTGAGAGAGAGAGAGGTGGTCTGAGAGCGAGTTATAGATGTCTGAGAGAGAGATCGTAGTGTCCTGTAGATGAGCGAGTGGGTGTCCTGAGAGGAGAGATTGTGTCTGAAAGAGAGATAGTGAGGAGAGACATGTTTCAGAGAGATAGTTTGTCTGACAGGATAGGATAGTGTGTGGTCTGAGATAGAAGAGCGTTGTCCTGAGAGAGAGAGTGTGTTTCTGACGGAGAGAGAGAAGCGAATGTGTCTGAGAGTAGGAGATGTGGTATCTTCTTTAGAAGAGATAGAGTTGTTTTGTGTCTGCGAGAGAGAGGAGGTGGTCTTACGTGCGATAGAGAGATCGTGTCTGAACATAGAGAGGAGTGTCTGCTAGTAGAGAGAGCGAGAGAGTGTCTGAGAGAGAGAGAGTGTCTGATAAGAACGAGATAGTGTCCTGAGAGAGAGAGATGCGTTTCTGGAGAGAGAGGGTGTCTGAGAAGAGAGCAGAGAGTGTTTCTGAAGAGAGAGAGGTGTCTGTGGAGACGAGGAGTGTGTCTGAGAGAGAGAGAGTGTGTCTGAGAGAGAGAGAAGAGAGAGGGCCAGAGAGAGAGTTGTCTATCGAGAGAGAGAGAGTGGTCTTGAAATGAGAGAGTGTGTCTGAGAGAGAGAGAGAGTAGCTATCTGTCGGAGAGCTGAGAGAGGCTGAGAGACGGTGTCGAGGTAAGTCTAGAGAAGAGGTGTGTGGGATGTTGAGAGAGAAGTGTGTATGAGTAGAGAGAAGAGTGGAGGAGGGAGAGATGTCAGGGGAGGGAGAGTGTGCAGTGCTGATGAGGAGAGAGTGAGTGAGAGGAGGAGTGTCAGGAGAGAGAGGTGTCAGTGAGAGAGAGAGAGTTCAGGGGATGAGGGAGAGATGTCAAAGGGAGAGGGAGGGAGATAGTGTCAGAGGGTAGTTGAGAGTGTCAGGAGAGATGGAGAGAGGAGAGTGTCATATGAGAGGGAGAGAGGAGTGTCAGGAGAATGGATGATAGAAATACGAGTGTCAGGGAGAGGGGAGAGAGGAGATAGAAGGAGTGTCGGAGAGGAATGTACAGGAGGAGAGGGAGAGAGTGTCGTGGATATGAGAGATAGTGTGCGGAGAGAGGGAGAGAGTTTGTTCCGGGGAGGAGAGTTCTTGTCAGGGAGAGGATGGAGAGTGTCAGGGAGAGTGATTGCAGGGAGAGAGAAGTGTCAGGAAGAGTAGAGTGTCAGAGAGTGAGAGTCAGAGGAGTGCAGAGAGTGACAGAGAGCTGAGAGTCAGTGCTAGAGTGATTCAGAGAGAGTTAGAGTCAGAGATGATAGTGAGAGTACAGATATTCCAAGTGTCAGCGAAAAAACGTTTAGTTTAATATCGTTCTTTTTTTTATACTGTACTTTTCGAAATAAACCTACGTTTCATTAAAAGTAAGTTTTTGTTTTTTTGCGGCCCACCTAAACTTAAACCTTGTTTATTGGCCCGTTTCAGCCCTTTAGTTTGACATGCTTGATGTAGAGCGTGTGTTTTGACGCAGAGCTCTGTATTTTGGAGCAGAGCTGCAGCTTATGTAGGAACAATTTCATGTACTGAAGCAGACTTTTTAGACTGCACCCCTTCAGATATGGAGTGAATTTGAGGCAAATAAAAGGAAAAAAAGAATGGTGCATGTAAACTCCCCCCAACTCCTTCTACTGACTCCCCCCAATGGCAACTAGGGCAATGTCCTGGAACAGGATTACACATTTTCTGTCTTCCTTTGCAGTTTTGACTATTCCTGTCCTCTCCTGCTCAGCGCCGTAATTCTCTCCTGTTCCAGCAGCTTAGCTGCATGTGTAAACGCAACATATGCTACATTTGCTCTTCACAGTCCTGGTTGGTTGCCCTGACAACCTTCCAATCTCTAGATAGAAGATTGGTTTAATCCATCCTACTCCCCCGCCTTTATTGCAGTTACGTTGGTCCTTAGACCCTTCCTGCTTGTCACAGGAGCATGTTCTTTAGTTCTAACTAGCTGGCTTAGTGAGTATACCTTCCTCCATTACACCCCTAACAACCCTGCAAAGCATCCCTTTTTTACCGTCCCCCCATACAGAGCACCTTCACTTAGCACTCTCCCAACCACCTACCACTGCAACAGCCCTTTAATTTTGTTTTTTTGACTTCCCCATTAAAGTTGAAGAAAATAAAGGACTCTGTGTGCTCTCAAAAGGAGATGATTAAACCCCGGACTCACACATCTCACATGTGATCCTGGTTTCAGAAGAGACAGAGACGGAAGAGTGATAGATCTCATTATAATCTTGTGCACCATGTAACCTCCTCCCAACTCCTCTACTGATCTCCCCAAGGTGTGTAAGCTGGGCAGTGGTGGAAAAATGGAGCAAAATGTGATATGGGAGAAAATGCTCTGGGTTGCTCCAAATCGCCTTGATAGTAGACCCCAAAGTCTCAAAGGATTTGTTTCATTATAATAAGCCCTTATTTAACAATGTCTTTGAAAACGCAATGTCCTATCTAAAGCCTCCTACTCACCACGAATCAAAGAACAAGCCTCTCATTGCCTTCATACTTGAAAAGTTATTTTATTTCCTTAATGGTTATTACAAAGCGTCAAACTAAGTGTCTCCCAATTCTGGCCTGGTAGATGAATGCATTGCTGTGTGCACTGGACATATTGTGGATAAGTACTTTGTGGTTTGTAGAATAATTATTGTTACTTCATTCGCTTAATAAATTCAGAGTATACTCAATTCACCATTAATGGTGTTGTTTGCAGGTCTTCTGTTATAGATATAGCTTATGCCCATCCAAGCCTGAATGAGGACATTTTGAATAGTGCTCTACACATGTTTGGCTGTATCTAACGGTTTAAGGTCTTTTAAGATCACATTTTGGTTATAATGTAGTAAGGCACTGCAGGATGTTATAATCACCAATCACCTAATGGGGCAATTTTATAATTTGCAAAAAAAAGTATAAGAATAAAAAGCCAGAGTGTGTGTGAATGCATTGGGAACCCTTTAGCCTCCTTTTACATTGCAGAATAACATTGTTAATTTAGGCCTTGCAGCCTCGGCCGTCATTCATGTTTCTCGCAGTGCGCTTGCCGTTGTGCATATCGTATCTTTCACCGCGGCCTTTGCATATGAAAACTGTCCAAGGTAGTTTGTGTCTAGTGACGTGACTTGGGTAACCCACTCTTCGGATTTGGCCTTGTCACGGAGCATGTCCCCAGGTTATTTGTTAACGGGCTGTGGGTACCACTCGTCCATGTGGTTGCCGGACAATGTCCCAGGCTTTGTTAGGAATGGTCTGTGGGTACCCACTACTCCGCATGTGGCCTGCACTGACAATGTCCCCGGTAGTTTTTAGTGACGGGCTGTGGTACCCACTCATCACATTTGCATCCACGGACAACTGTCCCGCGGGTCGTTGTTATGAACGTGCTGTGGGTACGCCCCCTCTTCCATGTTGGCCTTAACGGACAATTCCCCGGTAGTTTATTGGCGTGCTGTGGGTACCCACTCTTCACATGTGGCCTGCATGGAAAATGTCCCCGGGAAGTTGTTAGTGACGTGCTGTGGGTACCCACTCTCGTCATGTGGCCCTGCACGGAGCAATGTCCCCGGGTTGTTGTTAGTGACGGATGTGGGTACCCCTCTTCGCATGTGGCCTGCACGGACATGTCCCCGGGTAGTTGTTAGTGACGGGCTGTGGGTACCCACTCTTCACATGTGGCATGCACTGACAATGTCCCCCGGGTATTTGTTAGTGACGGCTGTGTGTACCCCTCTTCACATGTGGCCTGAACGGACAATGTCCCCGGGTAGTAGTGGGCGTTCGTGGGTAACCCCACTCTTTGCATAGTGGCCCTGACGGACAAATGTCCCCTGTAGTTGTTAGTGCGGTGTACTGCCTGTGGTACCCACTTTCACATATGGTACCGATGCGATGGAAAGGTCCCCGGGAAGTTGTTAGTGACGGGCTGTTTGTGTACCCACTCTTTCGCATGTGGCCTGCACGGACAATGTCCCCGGGTAGTTGTTAGTGGACTGGCTGTGTGGTGACCCAACTCTTCACATGTCCTGCCACGGAACACTGTCCCCCCGGGTAGTGGTTAGTGACGGGCCTGTGGGTACCCACTGCTTCACCTGTGTGCCTGCCCCGCAAATGTCCCCCCGTAAGTCATGTTAGTGACGGTGTGGGTACCCACTTCCTCGCATGTCCTGCAGGACAAATTCCCGGGTAGTTTAGTACGTGCCGTGGGTACCCACTCTTCGCATGTTTGCCGGGCACGGACAATGTCCCCGGGAAGTTGTTAGTGACGGGCTGTGGGTACCCACTCTTCACATGTGGCCTGCACGGACAATGTCCCCGGGTAGTTGTTAGTGACGGGCTGTGGGTACCCACTCTTCGCATGTGGCCTGCACGGACAATGTCCCCGGGTAGTTGTTAGTCGACGGGCTGTGGGTACCCACTCTTCACATGTGGCCTGCACGGACAATGTCCCCAGGTAGTTTGCTAGTGACGTGCTTGGGTACCCACTCTTCACATGTGGCCTGCACGGACAATGTCCCCGGGTAGTTGTTAGGACGCTGTTCGGTCCCCCCTCTTCGCAGTGGCCTGCACGACAATGTCCCCGGTGGTAGTGTTGTTCGTTGACGGGCTTTTGGTACCCCTCTTCGCATTGGCCTGCTGACATGTCCCCGAGTAGTTGTTAGTGACGGGCTGTGGGTACCCACTCTTCACATGTGGCCTGCACGGGCAATGTCCCCAGGTAGGTTGTTCGTGAAAGGGCTGTGGTTAGCCCACCTCTTCGCATTTGCCTGCCCGGCAATAGTCCCCCGGGTAGTTGTTAGTGACGGGCTGTGGGTACCCACTCTTTGGTGTCAGAGGACACATACCCCATACATGTTAAACTTTCATTTATTGAATACAGACGCTAAGTACCTGAGGCCTTGACCACAGGGAGCTGCGGTCACTGAGGCTGTAGGGATCACCGCTCTGCTTCATGCCCTGGTAACCGATCTTGCTGATGGATGATCAGATGAAGAATACCCAATAGCGCATGTACAAGGATTAAGGTACCACAGATTGTGTCTATTTATAAAGAAGAAGATTAATTAAGCATCACAACGAAAGGGACTTTATATGTACAGCTTTGTAAAGAGGCTGATCGGACGAACCTTTTCTTCCAGCACCATGATTTGTTTTTGTTTTTCAATCTTAATAATAGCCCCATTTTTGTAGTACATGGCAATAATAAAGGTATTACTTGTCACTTTATGCAGTTTTGTAGAACTATTGTGATCCAAGTTAAAAATGCATAATCTGTTGCTCTATACAATATATACATTTGTTGGCTTGAAAAGTATGCATGCGTTTGTGTGTAATATATATATATATATACACACACACAAAGAGAATATGTCCACAGCACTCCAGAATTAGAAAAATGTATTTAACACATCATGAGATACAAACAATAAAATCTGAGCGACGTTTCGTGCCAAAAACCCGCCCTTTCTCCCTTTCTCAAGCTCGACACGTCGCTCACATTTTATAGTTTGTATCTCATGATGTGTTAAATAAATGTACCTTTAGATTTTTCTAATTCTGGAGAGCCGTAGACATTTTCTATTATTTTGATCCGGAGAGGTGAACACTGATTGTCCCGCGGTCACCGAATCCTACAGTCTCTATTCTCATTCTATTTATATTCAAGAGTGCTTGCACCAAATGTAGCATATATATATATATATATATATATTATTATATAGAGATATATATATATATATATATAATATATATTTCAGGTGACACTGTGTTGCCTCATTTGATGTTCATTTCCCAGAATCCCTTGCTGCAGTGGAAGCACTGCATGCTAGGTGATAATGGTGAAAGGCGGGGCTGCAGACCGGTCTTCATACATGTAAATGTGCTCACACATTATAACGCTTTGACCAAAGCGTTATAAGCCTGCAGCCACATCTTGGCATGACCACTCTGCAGGTCCTAACACTAGCTGAAACTTCTTATTTACCTCTGCAGTGGAGGGAGAAAGGCCGCAGTAGACCTGTCTTCCACAGCTGCATGAAAAAAACCTACTACTTAAAAGTGGGGAGGCGCGATCTTAAACCCTGGGAGGAGGGGCGGAGCTTAAACCATGGGAGGAGGGGTCACTAACCTCCAAACAACTGTTACTAGTTGACAATTTACAAACATACACGATCCCTGCAAGCTCTAACCCCAACACCCATCACATCATATATATTTGTGTCAAAACAGGAGAGCTATTGGGTGTGACTAAATATATACAACAAAAGACAACAATTCCCAATGCTACATCCAATATGACAACAAATATATAGTTAAATACTTAACTGTTTGTCTTCTCATAAGTATGGGTCATTTAGTTAAACTCTTTGGCCAAAGCGTTATAAGCCTGCAGCCATATCACGGCATGACCACTCTGCAGCCACATCACGGCATGACCACTCTGCAGCCACATCACGGCATGACCACTCTGCAGGTCCTAACACTACCTGGGAAAATTACCTGTGAAGCTGACCCTTACTTATTTTGTGCTATGGTTTTTTTTGCTTGCCCATTCATTGTCATTGTGGCAATCCAATTCATTGTCATTGGGGCAATCCATGCCCATATTGTGGACAAGGTTTACCACAGTCACAATCAACAGCTTTATTGTGAAATGCTTGTTTATATTTAAATGTCATGTGTTTTATTTTGTGGCAGTTTTTTTAGCTTGCCCATTCATTGCCATAGTGGCAATTCATAAAAAGGAAAAAAAACGGCGCCTCCAAATAGAATCATCCGGTAGGAGTAAATTGTGTTAAGGTATATATATGCCAGCACTTCCTACTCCCATCATGCCCCTGACGAAGTGACTGATGTCACGAAACGCGTAGGGTGGTTCTTTACTCTGGCTTGGACTTGTTTCATTCCCCCCCGTCTGTGCATTGCTGTCTCCTGATTCAGCTCTCAGAGCCTCACTGCTTTCTCGGGCGCTTCCCCTGCCCTCGCGCTGTGGTGTGACATCACTGACACACCGCGCGACCTGCAGGCTTGTGCATCTGGTGTCGGCGACTCCATTATCAGCGTGTAGCCCTGGTCCTTCCTTGATGTACCTCTCACCCAGCTGGATGGTCTGCGTGAGTGGCAATAGTGGTCGCCCTTGAAGTGTGGATTCCTGGAAGCTGTGCTGCTGTGCTGCATCTCTGCAGAAGCTCTGGTTTGGACTTAAAGACAGTTGCTGTATGGGTTTATATCCTTCAGCTCTGCTGTAAGTAGGATTTTAATTTTACTCCTACCGGATGATTCTACCTATTGGTGTCTTTAGCCCTACATTCATGTGTCTGTTGTTTTATATATATTTTATTTAATTGCATTAAATTTGTGATCATCTCTTTGCCAATCTTTTCAGTGTTTGTTTGTTTATATTGGTTTTGTTAGTTGCACTATGATCTTTTTCTTTTGTCTTTTTCGTTTTTGTTTTTTATGTTTGTTTGTCTGTCTATGAGACTTAACTGAAGATTCCCCTCGGGACTCCATTCCATATACCATTGGACTATATATGGTCAGTTATATATATGTTTTCTATTTGGAGGCGCCGTTTTTTTTCCTTTTTACTGTTTGTATTGGTACACCTTTTGCCTAGGCAGCCCCCACTTTAAGCTTTAAAGTGTATTTATTGTATGTTTGTCACTTATAGTGTCACTTTTTTATATTCACTGCATTAGCGCTGATTTCACTGCTCTTCCCCTTTATAGTGGCAATTCATGCCCATGTTGGAGGGCATAGTTTACCACTGTGACAATCAATGAGGTGGGGGGTGAGAGTAGTTGCCCTGGGAAGGGTGGTTATGCCTCCCGGGTGGGTAGCGGGGGAGGGGGGTTAATCCCTTAATTACTTTAGCAGTTACTAACCATTAAGTGGTTAGTGGCCAGTAGTTTGTTTTTTATTGTAATGTTGCTGCCCACGGAAGACGAGAACGGCCTTCATCCTGGCAAGGGTAAGTGCAACATTAATTTACTTTATGCTGGCTGGATAATGTTTTATTTTTATTGGGCAAATTAGCAATTATCCAGGTCTGGATAATAGAGATTTTGCCCATTACTGTACTGTATGTGTTACAGAAGGGGGTGGGGGGCGGGGGGGCATTGTTGGGGGCAGAGGGGGTGGGTGCCCATTCATTGCCATTGGGGTTATCTTTGCTCTCATTGTGGGCATAGGTAACCACACTGGCAATCAATGGGTGTATAGAGGGGATGGGTGAAGGTGGTATTTGGCCCGTGGTGGGTGTTTAGGCTTACCGGGTGGGTAGCAGGAGGGGTTAACCCCGTCATTACCTGTAAATGTATTTTTAATACATAGGCTTGTGGTCTCCGGAGTTTATATTAATGTGGGACAGCTCCGGAGACTCCCGGCTTCAATCCAATGTAGTAAAAATACATTTATTTCTTCTAATTCATTCTGCAAACCCCATCCTGCCACCCCTGAGGTGGCGAGATGAGAACCTCCGAGTTGCTTACTAGTTGCAGCCTCGATTAGATTCTCGTAGCTACTAGAATAGGTTGATTTCACATTTTTTGGAGCTCCCGCCCGGTTTGTCTGAGCAGGAGCGCTACTGATAGGGAAGAAGCACGTCTCCAGCGAGTTTGGCAAGTTATCGAAGCTTTCTGAATAGCTACCTATGCCAACTCATTCGAGAAGTGCCCAAAAAGCTCGATGAGTTAGTTATCGAAGCTGCTAGAATGAGCTCCTTACACTCTAAAGCTGAAATCATAAATAATAATACAAAACTGTGTTTCATGAGTAACCCCCTTAGTGTCAGACGTTTAGGAACAGGAAACCAAACATGTTTTATCATGCTAGACCAGGGGGTCTCAAATCCAATGCTCAAGCCCCCCAACAGGTCAGGTTATCAGTATATCCCTGGTTCAGCACAGGTGGCTCACAGTCTTTGCTTCAGCACAGGTGGCTCAATCAGTCCCTGCTTCAGCACAGGGGGCTCAATCAGTCCCTGCTTCAGCACAGGTGACTCAGTCTCAGTCTTTGACTGAGCTTCTGATTGCACCACCTGTGCTGAAGCTGGGATATCCTGAAAACCTTACCTGTTGGGGGGGGGGGGGGGCTTGAGGACTGGAGTTGAGAACCCCTGTGCTAGACAATCTGTTCACCTGATCCTGTAATCCCTCCGTTCAGAACGCTCCGACCCCAGCCCTCCCTATCTGACAGACACACATCAGCCCATATTGATTTGGCACAGGACACTGGAAGGCATTCGGTAAGCGCCCGTCTTGCCCCAGGGCCGTTCCATCGGACGGAGCCTTATGGAATCCCACGGCTTATAAATACGGGCCATTATTTCTGGCTTGTTGTTGTAAGCATTGGACAACTACAAATTGGTAACTACACAATGATGCTTGTGTGTGTCTCACACAGCACGGAGCTGAGCGAGATGTGGGGGTTCTGTATAAATGTTTAGGATCGGTTTCCACCTGTAATCTGTTTGCTGCCAAAGGGCCCAGCAATTCCACCACACCAGCCCTAACTCTCAGTACATGCTTTGCTCTTTCATCTCTCCTGAAGCAGGAAGAATATCTTTCTGTTGATGTTCAAGCTTGTATACTTTAAATGAAGGCTAAGCAAAACCCTAAAAAGTGCACTCTGCTCGTGGAAGGTGTCCCTGCAACATCTGCTTACTGTCACTAATCTTCATCCATATATAGCGGAAAGATGCTTTAGTGTTGTGAAACAAGACAATAAATACGACATTGGGGGGAAACACATGTTAATGGTTCCCGCTAATCCTTTACAGTCTGTAAAAACAAATGTGTGTGTAAATGTCTTGAGCAGTGAATGTTAAAGTCCAGTCAGACGTGCGCGTTTCAAGGGAATGAACGCAGAGCAGCCGCACTAAGGCCGAGCTCACGGTTGTGGCGTGGGTGCGTGCCCCTGTGCGCACTCCTGCGGTTCCAGCGATGTGTGAGCTAGCTGCAGGAGATGGGTCGCGGTGGTCGGGGGCGTGGTGAACGCGTCACGGAGCTGGTTCGCCCTCATTGGCTGAACCAGCTCATGTGACGCTGACGACACGCGACTGCAGCCCAAAATGTCAATTTCTGTTGTGGTTGCAAAATGTAGCAGCGTCGACGGGGAGAGCGCCGCAGGCACTTGAGGAACTACCATAGGAAATCAGGTAAGAGTCCTTAAAGTGCGCGCGGACGCAAACACGGGCACGTAGCGATGCCACCACCATGAGCTCGGCCTAAGGCCTCGTCTATACTGTGCGCGACTGCGAGCGCGCAAACAAAATACGGGATCTATGGGACTGGCCATAGTGCACGCGATGGTGCGGCAGATTGTTCAGCCAACAAAATGTTTTCGTTTGCTAATGAGGACGAACCGCTCACATGATGTCACCGCGTCCGCTACGTCTCCCCATCATCCACAGCATAACAATCCAACAGGCCACGATTCACTCCGTGCATGCCTACTACAGCTCAACCCCGTTATACAAAATGTGGGAGCCACGCTTGCATCGCGTTATAAGCGGATTCGCGTTGTAACGGATCGCGTTATAACGGGGTTGAGCTGTATATATATAGAAGTGTGTGGTTCCATAGTGCAGGGATTTCCTTTGTTATTAAAAATAAGCAAAGTACAATCGATGCGCTTACGAGCTTTATTTGAAGCTGGTATCGTAACTTAATGACTAGTATCAAAATAAGTAAACTGTCGCTATTTACTTATTTTGATGCTCGGTTTCGATATCTTTGATGCACATTTAAAGGTGCATTGGTTTATGTGGTAACAAGTTGACAATCACAAGTACTGTATCAGTCCTGAAGAAGTGTACATTTGTTGCATGCTGCAATATATCTTAATGAATCATCTTTAGACGCGTTTGTATATGAAAGTATACTGTCCGGAGTTTTGGACCTTTTCATGGAAGAGGAGAGCCGTTTTCAAAGCTCGGTATCCTCTGCTCTTTGCCGTTCAATGTTCCCAAGCAGGTGATCAATAAGGTGCTGAAAAGCGATCTACATTGGGGTCTCAGAGTAATGCATTACATTGTCTTCCAGGTGGGGGGAGCGCTTTAATTCTCAAGGTGATATGCTAATAAAAATGGAAAATACAATAGTGCAGATGGTAATAAAAATATACGTGTATACAATAGTCTCTGTATTGGTCTCACTCACAATGGATCAAATGTATCAGACGTATCAGAGATCCATCTCTCTCCGATAGGAGCCCTTTACTGGAAGCCCTCTGGAGATGGAAGTCGTACAGCTGTATGTCTGGTAGGCTTGATGTATGTTCATAAAGTACTAAATGTACCTCCCAAGGATTGTAAGAAAGAAAGAAAGAGAGCGCACAATAGTGTGGTATAACCGGGGTATAATGTAGCACAAAAGACATATAAGTAATGCACTCACATTTGTTTAAAAGAGATTGTACGTTGGAGAGGACTGTTGGGGACTCGTGGGGTGACGCCGGTATGTTGAGTCACTGGGGAAGACTTCCGCGTGCGTCACATCCGCTAGCGCCACGTCTGCTAGTGCCACGTCCTGTGACGGCTGCAGTCAGGGCGGAAGAAGCTGCCCGTTACTCCGGTTCCTGTGGCTTGCCTGCACCTCCCCGCGCTAATTCCCAATGTACAGTGTCCTCCAACGGCTGATTCTACGCGTTTCGCAGCCGTAGCCACTTCTTCGGGAATCGTATTGCTGGACCCCAGAAGGCTCCCATATATACAGGCATACCCCGGTTTAAGTACACTCACTTTAAGTACACTCGCGAGTAAGTACATATCGCCCAATAGGCAAACGGCAGCTCACGCATGCGCCTGTCATCACGTCCTGAACAGCAATACCGGCTCCCTACCTGTACCAAAGCTGTGCGCAAGCGGGGAGACTATAGAGCCTGTTACACATGTGTTATTTACATCAATTATGCACGTATATGATGATTGCAGAACAGTACATGCATCGATAAGGGGAAAAAGGCAGTGCTTCACTTTAAGTACATTTTCGCTTTACATACATGCTCCGGTCCCATTGCGTACGTTAATGCGGGGTATGCCTGTATAGCACAATCAGATACACTATTGGCTGATCTAGGGGGATTAACATCAATCTTATATACAAATGAGCGTATAATACATAATAGAATTAGAATGAGTGTATCAATTAAATATAAATAGACAGACATATCCTACAAATGCTAATACAAAAATAAATCTAATAACCCTAATCTACATATAATATTTAATTAATTAATATATATATAAAAAATTACGCAAAGATATAGAAGATATCTAAAAAGAGGGGAGGGAGGGAAAATGAGGAAGAGAATAGACATGTTAATTACATACATTACACCAGAATATATGCATATATTATTTAAATAAAAGGATACCTTTAAGTTAAAAACGCACCAATGTCTATGTCTACATTTAGACCCTTTGGAGTGAGGGTCTGCATTTTGTGGATCCAAAATGTCTCCCTTCTAGCTAGGTTATTTAGTCTATTGCCACCCCTCCAATTTGCGGGGACATGCTCTACACCTTTAACGCTAAGGGTTCTAGGATCCGAATTATGATGTAAGCTAAAATGTTTTAAATGCCTTGTGGCCTCCAATACATAGGACGTACGTCTAGGGCTTTAAAAGTACGGATTTTAGAGCATCTTTTAAATATTAAAAAAGGTATTTTAACGCACAATGTCTCAAAACATTTTAGCTTACATCATAATTCGGATCCTAGAACCCTTAGCTTTAAAGGTATAGAGCATGTCCCCGCACATTGGAGGGGTGGAAATAGATTAAATAACCTAGCTAGAAGGGAGACATTTTGGATCCACGAAATGCAGACCCTCACTCCAAAGGGTCTAAATGTAGATATAGACATTGGTGCGTTTTTAACTTAAAGGTATCCTTTTATATAAATAATATATGCATATATTCTGGTGTAATGTATGTAATTAACATGATACCGTATATATCTAGCATACCGTATATATCTAGCATACCGTATATCTACCATACCGTATATATCTAGCATACCGTATATCTAGCATACCGTATATCTAGCATACCGTATATCTAACATACCATATATCTACCATATCACATATCTACCATACCATATATCTGAACAAGCTTTTAGTAATGGCGCTGCAGTGAATTGAAGGCAGGGCATATACACGTGGTCAGAATCTTTGTACTGAAATCCCTGCATTCATAAAAACAACTCACTCACCTACTCATTGCTTTTATAACCACTGCAGGTTGTCAGTTTAGACTTTAAAATCAGTGAAAGCACCAAGTCATTTCATGGACAGAAAAGTAGCTGAAAAAAATGACCTCAGCGGCAGATTTGAACTTGATCTGAACTTAGACTATTTAGATAGAAAAGTTAGCAAACAACTTGCACATAATACCTTTTATTGAACAAAGTGAAGCCTATTTCTTTCAGAAAAGCTGTGTTTCTTGGCAGTTCATGTCTAAAACAATCCTATACAGTCCTGCAACTCATGAAAATTGGGCTTAATAAACAAGCACGAACTGTATCACCCTGACTTATTTCCTGTGATTTTATGGTCCGACATCTTGCACTGAATTACAGTGACACGGGCTGCTGATACAGACACACAGACACAGTCAGCAATCACAATGCATTACAGTGACACGGGCTGCTGATACAGACACAGACACAGTCAGCAATCACAATGCATTACAGTAACACGGGCTGCTTTGGGGTTCCCTTAGGAAGGGTGCACAGACAATGCATATAGAGTGCAGCTTATGGGGTTCCCTTAGGAAGGGTGCACAGACAATGCATACAGAGTGTAGCTTATTGGGGTTCCCTTAGGAAGGTGCACAGACAATGCATTACAGAGTGTAGCTTATGGGGTTCCCTAGTGAAGGGTGCTACCAGGACAATGCATATAGAGTGCAGCTTATGGGGTTCCTTAGGAGGGTGCACAGACAATGCATACAGAGTGTAGCTTATTGGGGTTCCCTTAGGAAGGGTGCACAGACAATGCATATAGAGTGCAGCTTATGGGGTTCCCTTAGGAAGGGTGCACAGACAATACATCCAGAGTGTAGCTTATTGGGGTTCCCTTAGGAAGGGTGCACAGACAATGCATACAGAGTGTAGCTTATTGGGGTTCCCTTAGGAAGGGTGCACAGACAATGCATATAGAGTGTAGCTTATTGGGTGGTCCCTTAGGAAGGTGCACAGACATGCATACAGAGTGTAGCTTATTGGGGTTCCCTTAGGAAGGGTGCACAGACAAGCAACAGAGTGTAGCTTATTGGGGTTCCCTTAGGAAGGGTGCACAGACAATGCATAGAGTGCAGCTATTGGGTTCCTTAGGAAGGGTGCACAGACAATGCATACAGAGTGTAGCTTATTGGGGTTCCCTTAGGAAGGGTGCACAGACAATGCATATAGAGTGCAGCTTATGGGGTTCCCTTAGGAAGGGTGCACAGACAATGCATACAGAGTGTAGCTTATTGGGGTTCCCTTAGGAAGGGTGCACAGACAATGCATACAGAGTGTAGTTATTGGGTTCCCTTAGGAAGGGTGCACAGACAATAGCATCATGAGTGTAGCTTATTGGGTTCCCTTAGGAAGGGTGCACAGACAATGCATATCAGAGTGTAGCTTATTGGGGTTCCCTTAGGAAGGGTGCACAGACAATGCATATAGAGTGTAGCTTATTGGGGTTCCCTTAGGAAGGGTGCACAGCCACTGCTCTTGTCTTGTTAAATGTGCGATTCCTCCTGGAAAGTCCCTTTTAGTCACAGGACAGAGACGGAGCCTATAAATATCATGTGAGTTATTGGCAGCCTACAGTGCTGGAATAAAGGTGTTAATAACACACAGCTCTTCGAGGTAATGTGGAACTCGGTAATTATAGGGATACAAACTGACATTGAGTGTTTTTATTTTAGGAGGAAAATCAGATCTCTTCATTGTGAGTTAAAATTAATTGGGATGAGAACGTTTATCAGGAATAAAGTAGAAAAATAGAGTTTTGTGCCCCCAAGAAGAAGGGTATTTCGCTGACAAATGAGGAGATTTTATTGTGGGATTATATCGTTTAAAAGAATAAATGTACAGCACCCAGTCTTGGTCCATCTTACTTAAATGATTAAGGATCGTATATAGGCATTTATAGGATCTAAAAAATCCAGATCTAAAAATATTTTACTCAGATATCAAAATACTAATCAAAAAGTAAACCATTGAAATAAATCCACTGCTAGTTTGTTACTACTAACATAAAATGACAATTTAGGTTTAGTTTTAGTGGAGAGAATGACACATTTTGCTTATTACTATCGTTTATTTGCAGAGTGCCAGTATATAGTGCAGCGCGGTCCAATGTGCGGACAGAGAGGTTATAATAACAGAACAGAATGGCATACAAGTAAGGACAGACACGCGCACACATACAAAGAGGTAAGGAGGGTTCTGATTCGGAGAGCTTACACTCTAGAGCAGGGGTGCACAAACATTTGCAGCTGCGCCCCCCCCTGCCTACTGTCCCCGGTGCTCGCGTCCACCTTACCTCAGTTCACGGTGTCAAATGACGCTGTGGGGTCAAGTCACGTCACGTGCCGTGGAGATGGGCGTCAAATGATGCCGTGGGGTCATATAAAGTCACGTCACATGACTCCACGGCGTCATTTGATGCCGCGTTGCCATGGCGGCGCGTCACCAGCCGTCTGAATCTCGGTAAGTAATAGGTGGCAGAGGCCTCAATTTAAATGCTGTGGGGAAGAGCATGGGGCCTCTGCATCCACTGTGCCCCCCTAGAAAAATCTCCCACCCCCCTGGGAGGCGCGCCCCCTGGGAGGCGCGCCCCCCTGTTTGCGCCCCCCTGTTTGCGCCCCCCTGTTTGCGCCCCCCTGTTTGCGCACCCCTGTTTGCGCCCCCCTGTTTGCGCACCCCTGCTCTAGATGACTTCCTGATTAATTGTAACAATCTCCAGTATTTTCCTGCTATAGAGAAATATGAATATAATATTTAATGACCACTTCCATAACCTGCTCTATAACTCAGTCCTTATAACTGTAACAATGCACAATGCAGCATTCTTTCCCCTGAATGGAAGTACAAGGACAGAGTACAGATCCCACTGGGTGTGCTGGCTCCTTGTGAGGAGTCTGGGATATACATTAGAGACAGTGTTATCACATTTGCTGTTACAGGTGCTGCCTGCAATGTGTGGGCCTGTAATTGGACTCACTTGTTCAATGCTTCTAAGCTCAGCAGTAGATCTACTCGCACGGGCAGCAGGAGATAAAGGGTTACATAAGGTGTCTGATTCACACCCATAGGTGGCAGCAATTCATTTATTTTAAGTTTTCATTCAAATGTCCCTAATTTGCAGAAACTGTTCCTCTTCTGGTTAGTGCGTGCGTGCGTGTGTGCGTGCGTGTGTGCCTGCGTGTGTGCGTGTGTGTGTGCGTGCGTGTGCGTGCGCGTGTATTTGTTTATAATGCAGAACAGCACACCTGGGACAAGAGATACAATGACATAAAAACAGCATTTTATGCATTTAAAGGCTTTATGCGCCGTCCCTCCTTTGTGACGCTAAACCAAATAATGGAGACCACACAATGTTGGAAGAAAAGGTCACAGCTTTATTTTAACATCCGCTGTTAAAATCCTACCAGCCTGCCCGCCAGCCAAGTATGCTCCCTGCAAAATGGGGGGGAGATCCTTGCCCAGACAGCCAGCAATTGGCCCGCTCCCTCCCCCCGCCCAAAAGCACTGTAAGATGGGAGAGGGAGATCCTCATTCAGCCGATGTTGGGCTGCTTCCCTCCCCCTCCCGCCCCTAGGGTCAGCTTAGGCCCAGCCCTAAAGCTGGCGCCCAGCCTTTTACCAGCGTTGATTGGGCATAGGCCGGCCCGGCCCTACAGCCGGCGCCTCCAGCCTGCCGCGCTGTTCTAGGGGCTCCAGCTGAGGGACAGACCCTAAAGTCCTCGCCCTTTCTCCGTCTCGTGAGCTTGGCTGGCGCGGCAGCTCCGCTGTGACGAGGAGACAAACTGCTCCTGTGTGATACAAATCATGTTAATATAACATTCCAACAGTTTAATACAATAGCAACACATTGGGGATGGGTGGGTGGGAATTCCGTTAGCTCTGTCTCTCTCCCCTGGGGCCCCACTCTTTATACCCTCTCCCCCCTCCCCCTGCATGGGAGGGGACAAGCAGCCTTCCCACTCCGTGTGGGAAGGGGGAGGGGGGTTAGCCGACCCCCCCCCCTACCAGCTCTCGCCAATCAGGACGTCGCAGCCCTTAAGGAGCCTACGACCCCATGCTGGGGCCTCTGCCTCTTCAAACACATCACAATGTGTAAAAGTACATAATGTAATAGTATATTTTTCTTTTCTTATATACTGCTGACAGTGTACACCGCGCTGTACACAGAATTTTTGCAGGAACAATTAGTCACGGTCCGTAGCGTTTACAATCTCATGTTGACGCCGGAGGCACGGAGAGGAAGTGACTTGCCCGAGGTCACAAGGCGCTGACACCGGGAACTGTCATAATCCCGCCATCTCTATTTTGATTTCTATTACTGTCCCAAATACCGAGCCAAAGCTCAACAATTCATTACAATGCTGAAAGGGTTATTGCGATTATTTTAGATTGTAAGCTTCTCTGACCAGGAATATCATTACCTACTGTACTGCACTCTGTATATATGAATGGGGAGGGTTTCTATTCCACACTTCAGAAGTCGCAGTTCTCTTCAGAGCAGGGGTGCGCAAACTGGGGGGAGATTTTTTTGGGGGGGCGCACGGTTACAGAGGCCGGCGCTCTTCCCCAAGGCTTTTAAATGAAATGCCTGGGGACCACACGAGGCCTCTGTAACTCACTTACCGTGATTCAGCCGGCTTCGGGCAACGTGGCGTCACATGACCCCAGCACACCCTCTGACACTAACGCACACAGCTATACCCCCTGCACTAAAAGACAACCTTATAAATCATCCTCACACATCCTCTTTCTATCCATGCTTCTCCTCCTCGCTTCTGGGGATATCTCTCCTAATCCTGGTCCCTGCCTTAGGCCACGTCCATAGAGGGGGGGAGCAGTGCTGAGGCGCGCTGACGCTGAGGCTCGCCTGCTGAAATCTGTGTGATTTCATGCCCATGCAGGCGAGCCAGCGGGCGCGATAGGGAGGCGGGGGGAGGCTGAGGGAGGCGGGGCAGTGACGTCGCTGGGCCAATCGCCCGCGACGCACCGACGTCAACGTCACGGCGCCGTGACGTTGACACTGCCTCACGCTGATTGTATGTTTTCAGCCGACAGCGCTCTGAAAAACAGCTTGACTGTCGGCTGAAAAATCCAACGCATCAGCACGCCTGCGGACGCTCGCGTGAGCCCCCTCTCAAGGCATCCTCATTGAGGATGCAGGGGCTCAGCGCTAGGGGGGAGTGAGGATGGGATATTAGGTGGGAGTGAGGCTGGGATATTAGCTGGGAGTGAGGCTGGGATATTAGGTGGGAGTGAGGCTGGGATATTAGGTGGGAGTGAGGCTGGGATATTAGGGGGAGTGAGGCTGGGATATTAGGGGGGAGTGAGGCATTATTGATTGTATTCTAGCTATTTCTCTGCTTAGGTTTCTGTCCATTTCCCCACAAAACACCACTGAATGTAAATAAAGAGCTGCCTTTATAGCAGATTTCAGTGTTGTTTTATTATATTGTAGTCATCTTCATGACCAAGAACTTATCTTCACAGATAACCCATCTCATATGTTTTGATCGAAGCTGTTTGCTTTATCCTTACAAAAAAGAAGACCTTGTTAATCCCTAACAGTTGTCAATCATGAAAAAAACTTAACTGGGCAAGTTTAAACAATCAGAATTGGCTATGTAATAACAATAAATAAATACACATATCTGGGTAATGGACAATATTTATATGGGGTTTCATTGTAGTATAGAATGGGTTAAACTGTCTGACATCTGGTGAAACAGTAGCCTCAGCTGTTCCATAATTGACATCTCCTTGGGTCAAATTTATCTCTTCTCGAGTCCATCTGCTCTCAGTTTGTCAGAAACACCAGGGAGTTTGAAAGTGAAGAAAGAGTATATAGCAACGGAGAGGCTGTATCTTAAACTTTAACTAGACAATGATATTGGAGTACAGACAGTTCCCTCCCTAACAATATCACATTGACATTCCAACAAGAGGGTCAGCATGGGGACAAGGAAGCACGGAATGCCACCACCAAGACCGGCCAGTAAGGAACAGCGCCACCTACAGATCCATAACATGTAGGCCTTTTGTTTCTTTTATGTTGCACATAAATGAAAGTTTCCCACCTTGGAATTCTTAACTTATACACTTCTACCTGCAGCTGCCCTCCTCACTGCCTTGTGATGTCATCAATAATCTTTTAACTAATGGACACTTCAATTCATGTTGCTTTTAACGGTTCCAGAGATGAACCAGATAGCAATTATTCAATAAACAGTATGTATGTATATCTATATAGCGCCATCCAGGTACCCCGGGGTTTTCCTCTCTTAGGAATGCAGACATTTACTAATCTTGGTGAAACAACTGGAACGTGCACGTCGACGTATTTTAATTTATTTTTATATATGTATGTATATGTTCATAATAGGCTCCTATAGAACATTTATACCATTTTCTTACTGCAAGGTTTTAATAAATATGCATATGATTGATTCTGATCACATTTATATTTCTTGTGTCACAGTGAATTCCATGCGCCAGAGATGATCTTTTCACCTATCTTTTTGGGGGTGTGGAACACCCCTCTTACTCCGGCTGCTAGAATTCACTGTTAAATATGAATCTTTTATTTTTTCTTGGAATTGAAAAGTTGTATGTACAAATAACACTATAATCACTGAGAGCTCACATTAGCGCCCCATATCCTTCACTCGTGCACATAGCGATTTACAATACACGTGATATAATAACACAATGGGAATACGCGCTTCAGACAAAACAATAGGAAAAGGAGTCCCCAGCCGAAGAGCTTACAATCTAAGTGTGTACAAACTATGTTCAATCCTAAAGAAACTAATATGACCAGTTGATCAATTAGACAAGAAATCCCAACAGGCAGGAATCATATGTAATGTATTCATTTCGTTTTGACATAAGAAGGGCAGAGGCCTGTAGGATTTCCAAGCATGTTCCCGGCGCGTTTCATGGCATCACACTGCTTCCTCATGTAATTTATCTTCAGTTAGGTCATTAGATTTGATTGCTTTCTTTGGTTGTTTTATTTTTTGCAAGCTGTCAATGCAAGACATAATTAATAGGATTCATATATTAAGGTATATTTTATTTTTCAGTTCTAAGCTAGGACCTCCGAATCACAGGTTAGCAAATACGGAAGGTATGGTATATCTTAAAGGAAAATAATTGCACAGCCTCATTTATTTTGCTTGTTTCTTTGTATTTAAATTATGCTTAGAACCATAAGTGTACAATTGACCTCACATGTCAAGGTGGGACGTCCCTAGCTGCCCCACTGCAGCCTGATAATAGAATGTTCTGCCCGGCTGATGGAAAGACAAAGACAGGTGCTCGAAGTAGTTTGATGACTTGTAGTAATGTGTCTTGTGCTTCTCTGTGAGGCCCCTTACGACCTCCAGATCCAAATATAATGCTGGGTTGGATTTCTGAGAGTGGTCCTGAAGGAATTGACACCTCTTACCATTAAAACTAAAAGACTTGTGATTTGATCTGTAGTTTTCACATTGTGCCTTGGAGCTAGCAACAAAAGAATGATGAAATAATGTCCCTATATTCGTACTATGGTCATTTTCTCAGGACAACTTCATGCTGTGACAATGGTATTCACCTGTCTGTTTGCGTAACATTTTCTTCCTTCAATTGAGGACCAATTACGCACGAGTTCAATGATGCACGGATTTACCGACAAGGTAACGCTGCGTCCGCGCTGGCACTGAGCGTGCGGTGCGCTCGCCGCTTTTACTTATTGTAGTCTTTATGTGGAAGTCCCTGCTCACACGGTGTGTGCGCTTGTGCGCGGGCACGCACGCTCTCCCACCAATCTTGGCGCTTGAGACAAAAAAAGTGACTTTGAAGCGTGCTCAACATGCCCCCAATGCCCCCCCCCCCCGCGCGCTTGCTAAATATACAGGACACCCGGCGCTCATGCTTAGAGAGTTAGTGACATCACCGCTCTCAAGCATGAGCGCGGTCAGCGCCAGCGGAGATGCAGCATAACGTATCACTGCTCCCCGTATGAGAAATTCCATCCATCATGTATTCTTGGTACCTGTGTGGTGCGTGGGTAGGGAGTATGTTGAAATGTGTGGTACAATCCTCTTGGTAATCTTACGCTACAAATCTAACAAGCAGCTGCTCTGCCTAAACTGAACTGTGTGTAATTGTAAATTGCTTATTTTTTTATATTGTACAGATCACATTTCGCGCTGTTTATATTTCCTCTTGTTTCCAGCACACGTTCCTCTCCAGTTGCTAGATGTTCTTTGAGTCATCTGTCTGTGTCTGGAACCCGGAAGTACACGAGTACATGAAAATGCATTACACCCTCCCGCCAGCCACCCAGTAGGCATCAGCACCCCCCATGGGCCAACTATCACCTTCACCCATCCCTTCTACCCCCCATAAACATTAAAACACAATACTAGCTAATACACCCATTGATTGCCAGCGTGGTTACATATGCCCTCAATTGGAGCAAAGATAACCCCAATGGCAATGAATGGGCATCCTACTACACACCCCCTCTGCCCCCAACAACCGCTCCCCCTAACACATACAGTACAGTAATTGGCAAAATCCCTATTATCCAGATCTCATTTGCCCATAAAAAATACAACATTACCTAGCCAGCATATAGTAAATTTGTAAGGGTTCCAGTCCAGGGTTTTACTGGAACCTGCCCTTACGTGGCTGTAGTGGCCATCTTGGTTCCTGGCAAATCTCTCCCTGGACTTTGTGATTGGCTGCAGCTGCTCCTGGACTTAAATTGCAGCTTGCCTTGTTGCTGCCTGCTGTGCAGCTCAGTACCTATTGGCTCTCCTTGCTATTTAGGGTCAGTCTCCCCCACCAGGAAGGGGCTGAGCATAATCCTTTTGGAACCGTTGCTAGTCACAAGCACTTAGCCTTGCCTAGCTTTTCCTGTGCTGAAACCTTCTCTGTTCCTGAGGCCTTCCCTGTGCTGAAGCCTTCTCTGTTCCCGAGGCCTTCCCTGTGCTGAAGCCTTCTCTCTTCCTGAGGCCTTCCCTGTACTGAAGCCCTTGTTGCTGAGGCCTATCCTGTGTCCTGCGGCCTATCCTGTTTCCTGAGGCCTACCCTGCCTTCCCTGTTTGCTGAGGCCTTATCTGGTGCGTATTCCAGGCTGTGACCCTGACCATCGCTCCTGTGTCGCCTGCCTTGACCCCAGCCTGTATCCTGACTTTGCACCTTTGCCGCCTGCCTTGACCTCTGCCTGGATCTCTAATGTGCTGCTCTCTTCTACCCTGACCCAGCTACCTACGACGAACCTCACATTCTGGACGCGGCTTCAAAATACTGGCCACTAACTCTTTAATCACTGTAGCAGTTGCTAACCGCTATAGAAAATAAGGGGTTAACCCCCCTCCCCTGCTACCCACCCAGGAGGCATAACCACCAACCCAGGAAGCATAACCACCATCCCCTGGGCAACTACCCCCTTCCCCTCTACTCAATGATTGTCACAGTGGTAAACCATGCCCATATTATGGTCATGGTTTGCCACTATGGCAATGAACGGGCAAACTAAAAAAAAAAGCCACAAAATAAAACACATGACATTTAAATATAAACAAGCATTTGACAATAAAGCCGTTGATTGTGACTGTGGTAAGCCATGCCCAGAATACGGGCATGGATTGCCACACTGACAATGAATGGTCAAGCTAAAAAAAAATTGCCAAAAAATGCATAACTTGTCACTGTGCTTATCTATACTCAGAAAGGGGCACAGATAAGTACATTGGCAGTCAATGGCCAACCTAAACAAAATAATACACAATTAAATAATAGCCGATCAATATGTTTCTTACCTTTGCTGTTTTCACCCTCCAAATACTACTCATCCACAACTCTTGACCCAACGATGCAATGCTCCTCAACAGCCGATGCGAAGAAGTCCATGATCATACAGTATGTTGATTGAAGAGACATCTCCGGTAAGTTCTTCCTTCTTTTCTTCTTTCTTTTCTCCTGTACTGTATAATCCAATGGGGGCAGATGTTGTCCCGTCATCTTCTTGGGCTCAAATGAATCGGGACAGGCCTTATAAATGGCCTGTGATGTCCCATTTGAGTGTCTCGCTATGCACCATCCCGACTCTTGCGTTCTTCTCAAGGATGTCTTCTTTCTACCCCCTTTGTATCTAAAGCTCTCTCCCGCCTTAAACTTTTCTCACTTTCTGCCCCGCACCTCTGGAATGCCCTTCCCCTCAATACCCGACTAGCACCTTCGCTATCCACCTTTAAGACCCACCTTAAGACACATTTGCTTAAAGAAGCATATGAATAGCACTGGATAATCCTGGACACATGACACATAAAGCTTGGCCCCCTGCAGACGCGCTTACTAGAATTCCCTCCTACTGTCTCTGTACGTTCTCCCTACCTACCAATTAGATTGTAAGCTCCTCGGAGTAGGGACTCCTCTTCCTTAATGTTACTTTAATGTCTGAAGCACTTATTCCCATGACCTGTTATTTATATTATTTGTTATTTATATGATTACAACATGTATTACTACTGTGAAGCGCTATGTACATTTATGGCGCTATATAAATAAAGACATACAATACAATACAATACACCCCCAATCCGATTGGCTGGTGTACCATGTGACATGTTCACTTTTTTTCATCAAAAAGGGAGGGAAGACAGACAATCAGATAGTATATGCTTCCCTCCGTTTAAGATGACGTCACTTCAGTAAAAAAAAAACAAAATGGTCACAATCCAATCGGATTGGTGTATATACCATGGGATGCCTTTCCTTGTGACGTCATCAAAAAGGGACGTAAGATAGCCAATAAAGTAGCATGCCTTCCTCCCTTTTTGATGATGTCACAGCACTCCAAAAAAGGAAAGGCATCACATGGTATATACACCAATCCAACTGGTTGGTGACCATGTCATGGCGGCCATTTTGTTTATGGAAAAAAAATATTTGAAAACCTCGCTCTTCTTTTCAAATGCCAGGTCCCTATTGTGTTCAGAAGCAGAAAAATACTGAGGAATGTGATAATTATGCGTTTATGATTAAGTAATACACGGAACATTAGTATGTAAAGAAAAAGGATAAAAATTAGCAAAATCTCCTTATCTTCACACAAATCTTTGCAAATTCAATCAACATACAGTATGCATTTCTATTCACATGACTTTTTATTGTAGCAAACATGCCACACCCGCACATGTATTTGTCATGTGTACATTGAGCTTAACCAGCATGATAACATCGCCACAGGCACAAATAAGTCTGAGTGTAGCATCTAGGCTCCAACTGTTCATGTCACCTATCCAGCAGCGCAGTGATAAGTCTCATTCATATCCGCTCTCCTTTATTGTGGGAATGACATAATACAGGGTTTGTTTACTCTGCTGAGGCTGGAGAATAGTCTCCGTTCTTTGCTTTCTTTCTCCGCTCATTGTTTAGATGTGTGAGATCATTTCCCGTGACCAGAGACACAGGGAGAATATCCAGGTTCATTGTCCTAACCGCACATTGCTTGTAGTGTAACAAGTGTTTCTGATTTACAAGAAAACAGATATGGGATTATTCTCTGTTGTTCTGTGAGATGGTTTAAGTAAATGACGAGGTCACACAATTAAAGCAGCAATTGTAACTACTTGCTACCGGGTCACTTTTAGTACCTAGAACCATTAGAGATAACCCAAAACATCCAATATTTACCGGCGCTCAGAGATAAAGCCATCGACAACAACAGCACTTCCACAACACTACACAACTTCATCAACATGCGCCCTGATTATATCCCTTTAGTAATCATACAAAACCGTGCCCCATACAGCGGTTCTACCATGCAAAGAGCACAGTGCTTTTCTAGGTTAGATTTTGGTGAATCGGGATACTATTTTGCAGTTCAGTAATATTTTAGATACGTCTCCCATTTTGTTTTCATAATGTTCCTATTTGTTTCGGTGATACAAATCACTCCTGTTGTTTCATATACTGTAGGTAACCTGGCAGAGAGCATTTATAGCACAGCAGTTTACCGGCTGTTGGATGAGATTATGAGTCGTTTTCTCTTACCTGCACAAAGGATGCATATTCTAGGTTCTCCAAAGCAGCGGTTTGGGATGTTTTTTTGGCCTAAAATCCCTATTTACATCAATGGGATTTTCAGGTGAAAACAGCACAAATGCAGCTTCAGAGTATACATAATTACCCCCTAAACCTTCTGCAGCGCCGCTGTTTTGCAATGCATTGAATACAGAATATATCGTATTTGTGTAATATGAATAAAGAGAAACTATTTGCTACAAGCCTTTGCAGAAGCATGTTTAAATTCCAAGCTGTGGATTGAGCATTGAGACAGGGAATTGGGTGCAAACTGTTATTAATGGTATCTGTAATAAAAATTAAAAATAAAGATTTCAACGCGCTCCCATTTGCATCTTGGAGGGACTTCTCCTTCAACTTATTCGAGGTTTTATAAGATTTCCATGGGCCTCTTTACTGCGCTGATCCAGACACAACACCCACAGCTGCCAAGTAAATAAATAAAAGCACAAAAAGTATTTTGATCTTGGAGGTAGGACCCGCAGACAGACAGAACAGGACGGTCACAGCTGTGACCGGAACAGATGCCGGACAGTGCAAGAGAGAGCGGGTGAAATGTAAGCAATGCTGGAAACTTTCGGAGAGTGGCGTACATGTTTGTGACAGGTGTGAAGTGTTTACGCTGAAATAAGAAGGGCAATCAAGAGGAAAAAAGGCCGGTCATGTTACCTGTGACCCAAAGTGACACTGGGGGTACAACTCGGCCAAATACAAATATATGACTTCCTTGGAAACATAGAAATTCAAAGCAGACGAGGAAGACTGGGGCCAAGTAATCTGCCCTTTCTCCCAAGCTGTTACACGCCTCAGACCCTATATGATCCCTGGCATGTTTCTACACTTAGGATGCCCTTGCATCTATGACAAGCTTTCTTACTGCAAAAACATTTCCTGACATGTCCCCTGAGCGTCACTACGTTACCGCCCGATTCCTTTCTACGTGATCTGCTACAGTCCCTCAACACAAATACTCACCCACATTATCATTTCTGTCTAATCAGATTATTCATGCCACTCTCTTAACAAAATAGTTAAGAATATTATGTATGTGTGTGTGTATATATATATATATATTGCAAAAAATTTAAAAAGGTCCGTGCTCCAACAAGTACACCAGTAATGTATTTAAAGTGTGTAGTTAATAACAGATAAGGTTCACTCAAATAATTTCTTGTATGAAAAGGTAATAGTGTATATAACACACACTTAAACCCACTGCGTGAAAATGAAATGCAGATATTGTGAGTGTAAGTCCAGTGAATGATTTCCACAAGTAGTGAGAAAGTTACTTGGAGGGACATGCAAGAGGGTGTTACCCACTCTATTATCCTGATTTCTTGTGGGTCTAACGGTGCTGTTGCAATCCCTGCACCATAGACACTAATCAGTTTATAGTATCTTGCATCGATTCCAGTGTTTATCCGTTAAAGGTTTGCTGTCTCTAATTCCAAGTGAAATCCTCTTGAGTCCTGTGTGAGAGACCCATCAAGCACAGGTGTAACGTCTTGTGCAAAGTGTGAACTAACCGTCAGGAAGAGCTGAGGTTGTGAGCCCATGGGACGCCCGTTCTCCATATCTCTCACTCACACATCATCGTCCAGCCTATTCGCGCTATGCTGGGTTGGTCAAATGGCAAACTACATATGCAGCTATATAGAGATGGACCGAAGAGAGGTCTAAGCGGTGAAGCTTCAAGGAACACAGGGTCCCAAAATCACCCAACGCGTTTTGTCGTGTTTCTGCCACTTCCTCGGGTAGAAACAGCAGTGAATGATGAGAGTATTTAAACCCCAGCAGTTGCCAGGGTAACCAATAATCAAACTGCTTTCTTAAAGGGACAATGTCCCAAGATAGACAAATGTGGGAAAAAGCGTGTAACTACATCCTATACAAAACAATTATACAATAGCTTTAAAACAATTATGCAAATACATTGTGTGTCCCTTCCTCAGACCCAACACGTGTTGGGTCTGAGGAAGGGACACATTAGTCCTGAAACGTTATCTGTACTAAAGCTCTGATGCTGTGAACATCTTATTGAAGTTTTTCAAAACTCAAATCAAGTCTCCTGCGTGCTCCTCCTGTCCTTCATTTTTGTGCCATTATCAGGTCCAGCCTTGAGACGCCGGGACCATTGGGAGGTAAGCACCGGAAGCAGAATTATACTTGCATGTCTTTATTAACAGTGCTGTGCCATTTATTTCTATGATTGCTCTAATACATTGTGTACAATAAAAACATTCAGCATTTTTATGACAAATGACAAGATAAGTGAACTAAAGATACATGGAAAGTGTAAAATAAGCTATAGATCAATAGATCTCTCTCTAGTGTGTAACATATAGCTGAATATGTACTATACACCCTGTGATCAATCAAATTTAAATACATTAATTAAAATGATAATAAAAAGTATATATCAAACTAAATAACATGATTCAGATGATCTTACCATCATTCCACCATGAGATATTATCTTTACGTGCGCTTATTTTCAGAGTCCTTGTGAGTGTGCTCATCTTCAGGCTTTTTTATTTTTGTATTAATACATTTGTACACACACACACACACACACACACACACACACACACACACACACACCCATTTTCACAACACTTTAGATTAGAATATGGGGAGGTTTAACGATCGCACTGGCCTACTTGTTCCAGGAACCTTCTATTCGACACAACATTGCAACCAGTTGAACAATGCATGGTGGCCCTTTCTTGCAGTGAAGGGTTAAATCCGCAGTGGAGATGATCGTTTGGTCTGCTTTGCCCCAAACCTATAAAACTCCACTATGAAGTGCTGATCTGTGAGGTCCAGCTGCAGGCTTCCCATGCGACAGTGACTAACAAACATCTCATTTGTCAAGATGGATTTCATTGTGCAATTATAACGTCTGCCATCAAGTTAAATTTAATACCCAACTGTAGCCCCCTTGTTATCATCATATGCCCAGTGACGGTGTGTCCGTCTGCGAGGTGCCCGATATAAACGCCGAGAGATATCTACATTTACACAGCTATGTTTGTATCTGTCAGTGGCTGTAAGATGTACAAACACCTGCATAATGTTTGGTACCGTGGCTGTAAGATGTAGAAACACCTGCATAACGTTTGGTACCGTGGCTGTAAGATGTAGGAACACCTGCATAACGTTTGGTACCGTGGCTGTAAGATGTAGAAACACCTGCAGAATGTTTGGTACCGTGGCTGTTCCTATAGCTGTGGAAGAAAAGCTACACGTTTACATCTTTAACCATCAGTTATAATTTGTTGCAAGAATGGTAAATGAATACTTTTACGGAACTATTTGGCAGGGCGGACTAATGCATTGGAGTTGTGACTTTGAATAGCTGACAGGCCACACGTCACGGTAATAAGACTGGATTTATTTGTGGAGGGAAAGTTCGGACCTTACTTGAAAATCATCCTAAACAAACTCTTCCAATACATTTCCATCATCTCAGATACTGCTCCTGTGGTGGGGTTGGTCAGGTGTCCAGTATTGAACCAGACTATCCTGTATTTGGACACTGTCCAGTAAAACATTAGAGCTAATAATACTGGACATGTATGTGTCCGGTGTTACCCCTCGGCACATAGTGATCTGACCGGCTTGAGGGGCCGCGGGATTTTCTAGAGCAGGGAGAGAGCAGGGCTGTTGCTAGGTGGCTGGGCAGCTTCCACATCCTGATTGGCTGCTGGGTAATGCAGCCAATCAGGAGGAGGTGGCAGGAGCCTGGGGTGGGGCTAAGGAGAGCAGGAAACAGCATGGAGCGGTGAGAGGTGAGAGGTGTGTTTGTTGAGCACGTTGCATTTTTCACCATTGTGTCCAGTATATTTGGAGAAGCCGCCTGGCACCCCCACTCCTGTAATGTTCAGATAGCATTACAGAACATTATAAATTGTATTTATTGTGGAGCCTCCATACATTCACATGTCCTATAATACATCTATCTGTCTGTCTGTCTGTCTGTGTATCTGTCTGTCTGTGTATCTGTCTGATCTGTGTACATGTTTCTGCTCTGTGTATCTTCTGTCTGTGTATCTGTCTGTCTGTGTATCTGTCTGTCTGTCTGTCTGTCTGTCTTATAATTTAAAACATGTTTTCAATGGAAATAAAAGATGGACATTTAGCAGCAGTATGTGCGCCTCTGATCATGTCGTGGGGCTACAACTGCAGATATAAATACTTCAGAGTAACTGCATATTGGTAACCAGGGCAATCTCCTGGGTTTTCACACAACTATAGTGTGCTATTATGAGGAGTTTGTTTTGATCTGGTCCCAGTAGCACTGCTTACTGCCTATGCCAGGGGGCCGCTCAACTCCAGCCCTCAAGCCCCCCTCCCCCACCCAACAGGTCAGGTTTTAAGGATATCTCTGCTTCTGCACAGGTGGCTCAATTAGTGGCTCAGTCAAAGACTTCACCCCATGTGCTTAAGCAGGGACTGATTGAGTCACCTCTGCTGAAGCAGGGACTGATTGAGTCACCTCTGCTGAAGCAGGATATCCTTTAAACCTGAACTGTTGGTGGTGTGGAGGGGGGGGGGGGGTTGAGGACTAGAGTTGGCCACCCCTGGCCTATGCCATTATATTCTTGCCATGCATAGAGAGGAACCTGCTCTATGATGATCATAAAGTCTTGGACTAAGCCCCCTATGAAAAAGTCTAATGACAACAAGTGTCTCTCGCATGGAATGTACATGAGACGTGTCAGCTCTGTATATATCTGGAGACAAGTGTTTCATTTGGGATTAGCAGGATAAACAAAAGCTGCAAGGTATTTGGATGGGCCTCCTCACTGTTACATCGAGCAATGGTAACCAACCTGTGAAGTTAGAGCCAATGCCTGGCACAGCATCCCGTATCAAGTGGCACTCAGGAATAGAAAGCAAGACATGTGTGTATATGAGTCTAGCTAAAACAATACGAATAATACATTCAAGTCACCTGTAAGAGGACATGTGCAGAGGTACGCAATGGAGACTGTTTTAAGGTGAAATTAAATAAGGCTTTATTGCGCCTGTTGCTTTAAACACAGCAAACATGTGAAAATCCACAAACAAAATCTGCTCCACGTTGGAGTATATTTACACTTGTAGTCCAGCGATTCACCAGCCCAAATCATAGAGACATTTAAATATATATAGATAGACATAGATAATCAGTCTTATAAGAAAAGTCTTATCTGTCTCGTAGTTGTAGGGGGAAGGCTTATCTTTCCTGGGTTGCTGCCTTTTCCTCAGGTTATCTCAGCATTCAGGTGTAGAAGTCTTGTGAGCTCCAGACATCTGTGATCCCTCTGTCAGTCTCAGCTGTGAGACTCAGGAACCTCTGCTCTGTCTGTTTCCTTGGTCAGCCCAGTTGTGGACTAAGGAATCTTCTGCTCGTTCTGCTTCCTGGGTCAGCTCAACTCACATGTGAGCTCAGGAAGAATCTCTCTTCCTGTCTCAAAGGCAGGCTTATCTAACCAACCTCTAATCAGCCAGGTGGTGTTAGTTAATTGACTACCATCAGTTAACCACCACACTGCTGGATTAGAGGCACATTTTTGACCAGGGACAAGTCCCCTGTTACATCACCGAATTTGCAACATAGTTTAAAAGCCTCATTGGTATCAAAGAAATGTTAAATACTCGTATACTGTACCTCACAGATAAAGGAAGAAACGTACAGCGCATGATTATTTAATCAGTGATTTTAAACTGGGATTCCACGGCCGTCAGGGGGGGGGGGGAGAGCTGAGACAACTGTCCCAAGCCGTGCGGCTCCTCAGCAGCCGTGGCAGCAGGTCGGCATTCCCTGCAATCCCCTCCAACTTCCACCCAACTGGAGGAGGGAGCTGCGGAACGGTGCTTCAGGGGGGCAAGAGGGAGCTGAGGAACGGTGCTTCAGGGGGGCAGGAGGGAGCTGCGGAACAGTGCATCAGGGGGGCAGGAGGGAGCTGCAGAACAGTGCATCAGGGGGGGAGGAGGTAGCTGCGGAATGGTGCGTCAGGGGGGCAGGAGGGAGCTGCAGAACCTGCAAGCCTCCTCACCCCAAGGTAAGATTGTTGGGGGGGAAGAGGTGTGTGTCAGTCAATTGAGTGATCAATAAGGGATAACGTGAAGGAGAGAGATAGGGGGGGACATGTGTAGTAGAGAGAAAGAGAGGGGGTGAGGAAGAGCGAGATGGGGAGGGGGATTCCCCAGAATTTCACGATCTAATTCTAGGGTTCGTTAACCAAGAAAAGGTTGAAACCACTGTCCTAAATCATAGGAGTCCATTGCTCTTTTTTTGTTCCTGCTGGGTAGGAAATTCCCAGTGCCCTGTATTACAGTTTGCAGCAGATGTTATTGACAATGACTATGATAGCTGAGGGACTGTGTTGCCTTGTTGCAGTGTCGCTGTCCATCAGATCATGCATCTGATGCTCAATCACTTGTCTGTCAAAAGGGAGGTTTAAATCTGGAGACCAAGCAATATCCTACATGTGTTTTTTTTTTTTAAATAAATCAGTTCTGTACTATGAGAAAATACTTGTAGCATTTTATTTTTAAAGAACTCTGAATTCTTTTTTTAATATATTATAATGTAACAGGCATTTTTTGTTTCTATAGCAAACATTTACAAAGTCACATCCCCTTCCTCTTCTGAAACAGGCTCTGGCACACCCCTTTTTGAGCCCTGCCCTCTCTAGCAGTGCCCCAATTGTATCTAGTGACTGCCTGGTCACATGATCTTCCCCACAGAACTTTGCATTTTTGGTCCCCTTCTGCAGCACTGACAGCCATTTAATGAACCCCCAAGCCGAATCTTCGCCGATAGATCACAGGAGAACACTGTGCTGTCCCATGATTAGATTTTTTTGCTTTGTATTTTACATATATCTGTCGATGTTTTTTGTGTTTACACATTGTGCCGACTCTGTTCATTCACTATTGTTTATTGTTATGACCCTGTTTTTTATTCAAGTAAACATCTTTTTTGGCATATAATTTCATATTGGTTCATTGTTAACCCTTGAGAGCTGGGAACCTAGTTGGGTTGTTGTGTGGATACCTTTGAGTGTTTTGGGGTCCCTCCCCTTTTTCCAGTTGCACCAGCATTTTATACTGTAGATTTATCATTAAACTGAATGCTGCCTATGTTCTGTACTTTTTGTATCCACAGAAACCTCTATCAGTTGTGCTGCAGTTCCAGGACTCCCCAAACCTTTGTCGATGTTCTCTCCGCAGCACTAGAATGACTTTCTAGGACACATTCAGCCTTGAACAGTCACTGTCCCTATTACTTGCGTGTCTAATAAATGTTCTTCTTCTGTAGTCTTTAGTATGTGTATCTCTCTACTGCTGTGTGGCCTGGATGACTAATGGAGGAATATTACTGGTTGGGTTGTTAGTTCGTAAACAGTCTCTTAGTTTCCCCCTCTCACTTTCTCTTAAGCAGCAGCTGGACAGCTCCATTGCAATAATACTGGTTTCCTTTATAAGTTTCTGGACTAGTGATAATGGTGACGATACAGATACACCTCCTGGCTCTCTATTTTAACCCTCCGTTTCCTGTTGCCTGTTGAACGCCATGCCTTTCTTGCTGTTTCCAGGCCCGACCTGTTTCCTGTTATTCTGCTTCTTCGCATGTCGGTCCTGACCTTTAATTGTCCAGTGACTCTGCTATTTTGCTGCTCTGCCCTGACCTATCGCTTGGTCTTGGATTTCATCTCCTTGTTCCCAGCCCTGAGCTTGGACCTATTTAATCTCACTTCTGATCTATGTACTCAGCATGACTCATGGCTTGTTGTTTTTCTGCTGTACCTGCTCTGGCCATCAAAGTCTCGGTGTGTGCCCATACTGCCCAGATACCATTCACACCCTGGCATCCTTACAGCTTGAACTTCAATGAAGCAGTGAATCAATTGGTTGGTGTTATTAGGAATATGCATATACAGGTGGATATGCTACAAGCTTGCTTGGATCATAAAACCTCTAGTTAAGTACCTTCTCTAAATCATTTGCCTTCCATCACTTGGGAGCCAAAGATTCCACTTCTAGATACATCTGGGGAGATCCCCTGCAATTCCGAGGGTTCCCCAACCAATGTTGACTCATATTTCATCTTTGTCTTTGCACCTACCCAACGGGCAGCACAAACGTAGGACTTGTAATTACTCTGCTGACACGGGCCTCCCCACTTCTGGAAAAATCCAGCCCTTTCGTCAATGAATTACAAAATGTTATTACGGCAATGTCTGTAATCTTAAATGATATGAATCATTCTCAAACGGCACAATCTGCACTCCTAGCTCTTTGCCAAGGATAAGGAGCCGATCGGAATATGTTGTACTTGATTGCAGACACAGACAGAAACCCATCTGTCCAGTGCTTCCATTTCTAGAAGGGGCTTAATGAGGACAGCAAAGATGTGTTGGCCGTAATAGACTTTCCATCTGCCAGGATATCTTTATTGAACTCTGTATAAGGATTGCATTGCTTCTCACCGAAAGATGGGGAAAAATCAGACAAGTATAACCCTCTAAAGAAAAATATACCTAGTTCCCCTGAGAAGATCATAAAGCTCCAGTTTGTAATGCAATTTGGGGGGTAGGGGGGTAAAATTGTCTCACTAAAGAGGAATGCTTCCACAGGAGATCAGCTAATCTATGTCACTACTGTGGCCTTATGGCTTATTACTGCTCAAACAAGCCTACGGGAAACACCAATGCTCTTTCCAAGTAAGTACGTTTGTACAGTTTCTCAGGAAAATGTACCTTTAAATTTCTTCCAAGTTTTTCTGAGAATAAGGCATCCAAAAATCAGTTGTATCAAAACAGACAAAAATGTCCTCCACTCAAGGTTTGCAATACAGTTTGGTTGTCTACCCAACACCTTCAGCAAGATTGTCCCTTTGCAAAACTGAGCCATCATTTTTTCTGACCCTTTCAAATTAATAAAGAAATGAACTCAATGGCATTTAACCTTTTTTTTTGGCTTAACACTATGCACATCCACCATGTGCTCTATGGTTCTCTTCAGAAACCAGTACAAGAAGATCGTTTCCCAGGACCAGTTGTTACATTCCCACCATCTCAGTACATGGTCACAAGGAATACCATATGGGTGAAATGTTGGACTACTGAATCAACAGAGGAAAACTTCAGCATCTGATTGAATGGGAAGGTTGTGGGTAAGAAAGTCATACTTCTGAACCACAAGGAAATGTCAATGCTCCAGCACTGGTGGAAGCTTTGTATGTAGGACCCATCCTGAGAAGCCTGGATCACCGGCACCTGAGAGATGCCTCTGAAAAGGAGGGTGCTTTAACGATCCTCTCTGAGAATAGAGTCAGCAACCACAGTGTTGAAAGGCAGTACCTCTGTTGCAGAGCTGTATTAGCTGCTGGGCAGGATCCCTGCAATAATACTGCTGTCCTAAGAAGTTTCTTGACTAGTGAAACCAATAGTGATAGCAAGACAGACACACCTTCTGGCTCCCCATGTAAACCCTCAATTTTATGTTTCCTGTTGCCAGTTCAACACAGTGCCTTACTTTGCAATAAGACATCTCTTCTTAGGGAGACTATGGTCTGCAAGGACAGCCTTTGAACGTTTGTGTGTTAATCTTCCTTTCCCTGCTCCTTGTCCTTTCTCTCAGTCAGACCTTGTGATCACAACCAACGCATCCCTAAAGGGATGGGAGGGTTTCTCCCACTCAAATGCCGTCAAAGAGACTTAGCCAGAAGAAGAGTTGGGAATTCACATCAATATTCTGGAACTAAGAGCAACCAGGAATACTCTGATGGCCCTAACTTCCTACACTTTTCAAGAGTGACAGCCCATATCCAAATGAAAAATCATTCAGCTGTATCTTACATACTGTAAACAGAACGGGAGGGACACATTCTCACCTGTGTCAAGAAGCTTTATGCCTGTCTAACTGGGCTCTTCCCAGGCACATCTGTTTTAGAGCCGGTTTCCTCAACGAACTTTTAGATGCTCTGTTTCACCAGCCTTCCTCTGAGTGTAGTCTCCTGGTGGAGATCCTCATTTACAGAGCTATAGATGATTTCCAAGAGTCTTATGGTGTGTGATAGGGAATTCCATAGAGAGAGGGCAACACAGGAGAAGTCTTGCAGGTGGGAGTAAGAGGAAGTAATAAGGCAAGAGGCAAGACGGATCTCATGGGCAGAATGTGGCCTGCATTTAGAGATATATTGGGCGATAAGGGCTGAGATGTAAGTGGGGGCAGCATTGTTGTAAACCTTGTAAGTCATAACTAGGGTTTTAAGTTTGATTCTAAAAGATATGGGAAGCCAGTGTAGGAATTTGCATAGTGGTGCAGCAGAAGTGGTGTGGTGAGTGGGGTAGCTGAGTCTAGGTTAGAGTACTTTATTTCCCTGTCCATTTTCCAGTTACCATGTTATGTCATGTTCTGGGTTGAGTTGTTAAACACATTCTGATCATATTTTGTTTTTCTTTGTTCTCTCCTCGCTTGAGTAGTTACACTCGTAATCTGCCTTTTACCAGTTTGAGGGCACGATGGTCTCTGTAAGCTTTAGAGAAATCTGACATCATCGGGAGGAGCTTACACAACCTTGCTAATAATAATAATAATAACTGTTTGTTCTTGTATAGCGCTGCTAGTTTTATGTAGCACTTTACAGAGACATTTTGCAGACACAGTCACTGCCCCATGGAGATTACAATCTATGTTTTTGGTGCCTGAGGCACAGGGAGATAAAGTGACTTGCCCAAGTTCGCAACGAGCCAACACCAGGAATTGTACCAGGTCCTCCTGCTTTAAACTCAGTGCCAGTAAGTATCATTACTCATTGAGCCGCTCCTTCTCATGTGACTGCACCACTGTTGGGTATTCCAATAAGTTCTCTTCTCACGAATAAGGCCTCGGTCCCGCTGCGCTCGTTGGCGCGGGCGGCGGGTCGCGAGTTCCCCACCAGCAGGGGAATCCTCGCGAGCCGGTCCCGGTCCCCCCTGGCTGCACAGAGCACTACACGCTGTAGCGCGTCAGCCGCTGGAGACACCAGAGAATGGTGTTTCCTAGCTTTGACGCGTGACGTGTGTGGCTGTGAGCCAATGGGGAGGGGAGGCTTCGGGAGGAGGAGAGGCTTCAGGGAGCGGGGAGGAGTGTGGAGTGAAAGCAGGTGAGTGCCTTTCTCTGTGTGTGTGTCTGAGTGCGTGCCTGTCTGTGTGTGTATGTGTCTGAGTGCGTGAGTGCCTGTCTGTGTGTGTGTGTGCCCGAGTGCCTGCCTCTGTCTGTGTGTGTGTGTGTGTATGAGTGCGTGAGTGCCTGCCTGTGTGTGCGCGCGTGTGTGTGTGTATGAGTGCGTGAGTGCCTGCCTGTGTGTGTGTGTGCGCGTGTATGAATGAGTGCCTGCGTGTGTGTGTTTAAACTTACCTTCCAGCTCCAGCCCGAGTCCGTGGAGGGAGGGGGGGAGAGTAGCGGGTCCCTCCGCTCAAGCCACGCCCCCCCTCCCTGTCAAACCGCCCACCTCCCGCCCACCTCCCGATCAAACCTCCCACCTCCCGCCCACCTCCCGCTCCGGCTCCCGCTCCCTACAGACCGCAGATCGCGGTCTGTGTATCTCAGCGCACCGCCTGTCAGCAGCGCAGGTGCGCTGACTCTGGGAGCGGGGCCTTAGCCTTAGAAGGTGTTGTGGAGGCTCCTTCTGGTAGTTGATACACAGGGGAAATGCCCTCTCATAGGGGGTTCTGTGAAGGTGCTGCCTAACTTTCCGCCTTACCTTACATACATAGGGGCCCTAGTACTTTAAGTTGCCACTATTATTCAATCAGCAAAACAATCTGAAATGTGACAGAGCAAATGGTAAGTGTGTAAATCAAAGATTCAGTTTAAAATACTGTATCTTATGGTCTTGTGAAACATTGACCTGGCAGAAAGAGGTTTAGTGGCTTGTCCACATTGTATGTGATTCCATACAGGTAAGTCCACCTTCAACTCCTAAAATCATCTGTGTAAATATATTCAAGCTATCCTGGAATATTTAGGTTATTGTAAGTTAAGTCTCTTTTACAGTAGACATTTTGCTGAGGTTTCTCACCGTCTGCTTCAGGCAAAATGTACGAGTTCCGCCTCTCATTCCGTGGACACCAAGTAAATAAAAGCTGGAAAATTAAATGTTGTGGGGCTTCTACAGTATGGATGTGGGAATAAACGTTACCTGTTTTAGTCCTTTTCCCTCTTACTTCTTTGAAGTAACACACCCTATAGTATATCGGGAATATTTATGAGGCGTTTCTGATTGCGTGCAATATATTTCAATATAAAAGTTATGTTTTAGAATAGGGGTGCCCAACTCCAGTCAACGTCAGTCAAAGACTGAGCCACTGATTGAGCCACCTGTGCTGAAGTAGGGATATCCTTAAAACTGCGCCTGTTGGTGGCCCTTGAGGACCGGCGTTGGCCGCCGCTGTTTTAGAACATGTGTGAGGAAGAGTTCTAGCAGCTATAATTGTCTGGAGAAAACTAGCAATTGTTAGTTGTAGTTCCAGTTTGAATATGCAGCTTAGCAAGCCAGGCATTTCTGATTTAAATGTCACTTTACCCAGTCGATGAAGCGACAATGAAAGTATCATAATACATTCAGTGTAATTAAATATTTTATTATAACTGGGGTCAACAATATTACAATTTACATGATACATGTAACATTATATTAACACTGCACTCTAACAGTTAAATAGTTATACAATATGTTGTTAGGTGGTAGTTAAACCCCATATTAACTTCTTCACACACTAAAACATTTTCAACATTTGGGGTGCCCCGGGCAGTTGCACTGTTTGCCCTTACCTAACGCCACTATTTTTAAGTCGGTGTATGACAACTTAATGTTACACCATTTAGCGGTACAGTATTTAAAAGCACCCAGATGTAGAGCCAACCGAGATGAACCTTTACATGAAAGCAGCTAACAGGCAGTCTGAGCCACGGGCTCATTGTCATGCAAAGATCTCTATTATGTGAAATGGCAGGTGTGATTGAAATGTTTTTCTTAGAATATGTCCAGTTAAAGCTTCGCTTGGAACCAATAGATGTGCTTTCATTTTACAGACCTAATCTTAGTGCGCCATATTATTTACTCTTAGTTTGCAATCAAATATTTGGTGTAACTTTCCATGCTGCTTTTAACATGCGGATGTTTGGGTTCTAAGATATCGCTATTTTATGTATAAAAATAAATAAATACTAAATCTGATGTAAATCATGCGTGCTCCTATTACCTTCTGAGTAAATGTGTGAGGTGAGTTCTTTGCCCCAGGGCTGTATTTTTATTTTTCACTCTGGCACGTGCCTTCTTTGTTTTGAATAATAGAGATAATTATACGTTACAGTGTTCACGCTGCAAATCCATTGTGCAATTAAAGAAATCTTATGGCATACAATTGTAAGAACATGTAAAGAGGATTACACAGAGAGACAAAAAAGCTTCCAGATCTAGCGTCGCAGTGCCCATTTTATTGACCCGATTTATTCCCAATGCCATGTGGATTTTCCAGACTAGTTTAAAGTGGATTAATTACACTATAAATAATAATAATTTCTACATACTATTTATTTACAAAAATATAATTTATCTTGAATTCATTTTTATTTTCTTGTGGTTTTATAATTATTCATATAAAGTTTGCGTACATAAGGCACAGTCATACAAAAAAGTAGGTAGTTTTTATACCATGTTAAAAAAAAAAGATGTACAGTATTATACCTAAAGAGGTATTACATTTAGCAAGGAGCAATATAGTCATACATCTATAAATGTTCTGCTAAATGTTAGTGCTTTAATGATCTTATCTTATTCAGCTCTTAAATTTACGTTCATATTGGAAGCAAAGAATCTAACTTATAATTAGTATAATTAGTAGTGACAATTTAATAGCATTAAGCTCAGAAATCTTCAGTTATTACAGCAGAACCCTGTTATAACACGGTGCTTGGGGTCCACATAATGAGACCGCGTTATAACCGGGATCGCGTTATAACCAGGATCGCGAAATGGCCGCCGTGCGAGGACTTAGACAGCATCTGCAGCTCTCTCCTCTCTGCTGCTCTCTCCTCTCCCTGCTTCATCAGGCTGCGTCCACGTGCGCAGCGCACATCTCCAAGATTTTTTTCATTATTATTATTATAACATTCTGAATAATAATAATAAGTGCTGAAAGGCAGTACTGTGCAGTAGAAGTTAAGTTTGTTGATAGAGTCAATAACATCACACTAATCACACTAATCCTAGCTAGAGAATTGCTACTAGTGTATGAAGGGTCATGGGTTCGATTCCTGCATGGTATGGTAAAATTATTATTATTAGTGCAGGTGGGAGGTGTGTGTATGTATGTGTGTCCATTAGCATTTATAAAAAAAAATTAAAAAAACCCTTGGAGATGTTTTAAAATCGAGAGCCATGCTCAGACCGCGTTATAAGCGTTCCGC
Source organism: Ascaphus truei (assembly GCA_036426205.1). Taxonomy (NCBI): domain Eukaryota; kingdom Metazoa; phylum Chordata; class Amphibia; order Anura; family Ascaphidae; genus Ascaphus; species Ascaphus truei. The sequence continues at coordinate 26,814,953 of CM071581.1, read as the reverse complement.
GTTGTAGCGGATCGTGCTATAACAGGGTTTAGCTTGTATTTGCAACTTTCAAATGATAAATAAACATTGTGGTGATATTGCTACTTTCTTTCCCCTATGGTTCCTAAACTGCCCAGAGCCATAGCTGGCAAGATGGGGGCGTTGTATTGTGGGGGAAGGTCACTGCCCATAAAATGATCACTTTCTTAGGTCTGTGAAAATATGGACTAGAAACAAAAAAAGGCCATTATTAATAGTCTGTGTCCAGAAAAGAGGGGAGTGCCTGAGGTGACGAGGCGGGTACATGTGAGATTGGGAGGGTTATTGTTGCACTGATTTCAGGAGGTTGCATGTATGGTTTCAGTGCAATAAAACATTTCAGTGTTGAGAATACGAGTTAACTGTAGAGGAAAGTGGTTTTGTGGGTCAGCATGATGACTGGGTTCTAAAATGGACATGCTGGGACAGTGGGCGCAGTCTTGGAGGGATTCGTTCTGAGGACTATTGGTCTTTGGTGAGGAAGGGTTACTCAGTTATAGAAAAAGGGAGAGTTCCGATTTAGGACTCCTGGTCTTTAGTGGGATAACTGAGTAAAAGGTGTGCTGAGGTTGGTGCAGTACATAGGGATAGAGCCTCAGACGTCCGTTAAATTAGTGCTAATAATATTGAAATAGGTAATGGATGTTATTTTCCCCTCAGAAAAAGAATAGGCAGACAGGCGCACTAAGGGACATGAACTCGTTTATTAATATTAATATATCCCAATACATGTTAAAATAAAGGAAAAACAATATAACAAAAAATGGCAAAATAAAATGGGTTAAAAAGGTTTAAAAACAGAGTTTTAACCAATATAGGGCAGAGAGGGGAACAGGACAATATCACACCCACACTAGATAATCAAAGAAAGGATCCGGAACCGATCAATGAACATACCAAATAGGCAGCGAGATGCGAAGAGCCCTGCACAGCCTCCGCCTGCAAACTCCACGGGAACAGTCTCACGTGACCTCTACGCGTTTCGCACGTAGTGCTTCGTCAGGAGGTCACGTGATGACGCTGTCCCTGGAGTTAAATAGTTATCTAATAGTTATCTTTTTATTTGCCACACGACCTGGTTTTGTTGCTGTGCACCATACAACATATTTTTTTCGATATGCAAAAATAGCACGCGTTAGTAAAATAACAGCGCTAATAATGATTTTTGTTGCGTAGGGACACATTAACCAATACACTGCACATGCGCATTGGCCAAACTTTAATGCACGTTATTAAGACGTTACGCATGTGATTAAAAGACATTACACATGTGCTCTACCTAAAGGTAATGCAATCATTGTTATAATAGGGATAGCTTTAACATTTTTACACTTTTAACTTTTTTCATTATTTATAGTTTCCTTCCTTCATTTTATTTAAATTGTACATAATTAAAAGTGAATGATTATTATTGTAGAGGTATGTATGTATATACTTTGTACAATCATACTTATTACAGTTATTAATATACCATATTAGGTCACACACACATATCCTACATTCACTTTAATAACTAAAAACCATTCTATAGTTTGATGTTTTTCAGACATTTATATGATACCTAATATATATATTTGTGTGACACGTGTAACTTTTTGTAATGAAAGGGTTAAGTACTATACTCAGTACATTGCGTTTCGGCAATTCCAAGAAATAACGCTATGACAATCATGGTCTGGATGTGAGTATCAGCAGGTTTTGGTTTCTTCTAATTATCGTTATTTCCACACACTACATAAACTGCGGTCTGAGGATCTGCGTGATTAGGTAAACGGCTCATTAGCATATGATTTGCATATGAGTAAGCCAGATGTCTGTTAAAATGTATCGGTGCGATATTCTTCACGTTAACGCGAGGACAGCGCTAATCACCTTTGTGGATATGCATTATGGGTATCAATAGAATAAATGATGGTAATATAGTGATAAAATATTTAATGGACTTCTGAGGATCCACCCCATCGAAGAAGATTTAACTTTTTACTATTTTAGTGTTAGAAAACTAATTCTTGCTAGGATATAAGTGGAACATACAGAACCCCAAAAAAGTGTTCAAAAGCTCACTCCATTTCACCTCCACACTCATTTGAACCTGCATACAGTTTTATTGCGACAAATCTAATACAGAGTGCTTTTCCTGGTAATGTACAGGTTAATAAGAGCTTCAATCAGACTTAGAACTATGCAACTAATTTTGACAGATTTATTATAGATCATTCTTCCTGGTAATGTACAGGTTATTAAGAATTTATTTTAGTGTTAGGATCCTTGAGATGTGGTCTGCCTTGGAGGGGCTCAAGGGCTTATGACACTTTGGCCAAAGAGTTAAACTATAAGACCATTTTATTCAAAAGATATCTTTATATATATAAATATAGGCACTGTACCGTGTATCTGTGTTAATGGATGTAGCACTGAGCTCTGTCTGTGTTTCATGTTCTGTCTCCGGTTTTAAATAGGATATAAGTGGTACAGACAATTCTAACTTGTAAACAGCATCAGTTACTGTATAACTTAACTACTAAAGAGATCTTGTTAGACATAGATAATAGAACAGGGGTAGCCAACTCCAGTCCTCAAGGGTCACCAACAGGTCAGGTTTTAAGGCTATTCCTGATTAAGCTCAGGTGGCTCAATCAGTGGCTCGAAGACTGCACCACTTGTGCTGAAGCAAGAATAAAACCTGACCTGTTGGTGGCCCTTGAGGTCTGAAGTTGAGCACGCCTGTAGTAGAATATAGAACAGAAAGCAGTTATACATTCATTTTCCTGCACTACACTGGTGTAGGGAAATACTTCAACTTGTAGTACTCCTTACAGGGCTTAAAAAATAATGGCATTACTTAACATCATTACCTAACATCATTACTTACCTTCACTACCACTCAAACAGAAGTTTTTTGCACTGTTATGATGAATTTGACATTCTTACGATTGTAACATTGCAGCAGTGAAACAGAATTACTGGCCAGGAAATTCCTCCAATGGGCAGCGAGGAACTGAAGCAGTAGAACGTGCTTCTCAGATGTAGATGCTGTGTTTAATTGGCATGAGGCGTGAAGGGCCAGAGAGCCTGGCTCACATTCCCTGGATTTCAGATCTGGCACATTAATACTTTGCATATTCCCCGCTCGGGGATCCTATTTTAGAATGTACTCATTGTTTGGATGCTTAAACACAGCTGGCGTGAATCATTAAGTCGTACATGTCATGATACGGAAGCGCACAGTTTTAGGGCTTTGTCTTTTAAAAGATGCCACATGTCGTTTCTGCTACATAAAACTCAAAATATAAATGTCAAGTTGGTCTGGGACATGGCGGGAATGTGGCACATTTTCTCAACCTTAAATAACAAACAATGCGTTTACTCCTGGTAAAGACGCCTTTGTTAAATGAATCACGCCAATTATCTAATCATCCTTCGTAAAAGAATTCCAATACATTAGAAGCTTCCCTAGCATAGCCATGCTACACCGCGCCATGATGTCACTGTCTTTGAACTAAATCTGCAGGGTGGGTGAATTAAAAGAGCTATGAAGGGGAAACACTGAATTAGGTCCTTTAATAGCATGACATCTGAAGCTAGGGTTTTTTTTTAACCCTTTTACTACAGAAGCGGATGTGCAACTTGCTGTGCACTGGTAAAGGTAGATAAAAGTCCAGAAAAGGATATCTGGGGCTCCAAAAAATGCCTAAACACCAAATATCTAATGCATCTTCTTAAGCCAATACATGGATGAAGTATTCCTTTAGTATGTATGTATGTAATCATCACAGTGAAAAAGGGGGAGCTGGTTAAATTGGAGATAGCACATGCTTAGAATGTTTGAATAAACAGATAATACTAAGTATGTGATAGGAAGGTGTACAAGTTTTCTCCTAAACCTTTGCACATGCAGCTTTCCCCCTCCACTTGTGTTAATGCATAAATATATTGTGACAAAGTGATGGTGAAAAAACAGGCGCTAATAAGATACTAGTGTTCACTAATAATTAAGTGAGTAAATAATACACATATAATAGTGTTAAACCTTAAAGTGACTATAAATAGTGCAACTATAAGAAATATATAATAAAAGTTGTAACCCCCTGCTAAAAACCTCTGGAAGGGACTGTCTTGGCTGGTCCCAGATGATCGATACACTTTCTCTCAACCCAGGGGGAGCATGTGGGGGAAAAAAAACAAAGAAAACACACTAAGTGCAGACAATAAAGTACAATGGTGAAGCTTGAATTCAAACTTGGCTCCTATGTGCAGCCTACTCACAGGATGTTAGTAGGATAAGGGCAGTGACAGGATGGGTGGAATCTGGTGGGTCTTTCTGGACACAGACAGGAAGCAACTCGGGCTCAAAGGTCTGGTGCAAAAGTACATGGAGAAATAAAGAAAAACCTCCATGGTGCAGATCAATGATACAAAAGGTAATTTTATGGAATGCTAAAAATGTGCACTTACAATTTAAAAATACAATATAAGCGTTTGTCACTAAAAGTGAATAGGAGTGTAAGTGATGGTTGCCGCAGCTCACCGCACCGCCGACGCCTCGAAGTTCCTGCACAACACTTATATTGTATTTTTAAATTGTAAGTGCACATTTTTAGTATTCCATAAAATTACCTTTTGTATCATTGATCTGCACCATGGAGGTTTTTCTTTATTTCTCCATGTACTTTTGCACCAGACCTCTGAGCCCGAGTTGCTTCCTGTCTGTGTCCAGAAAGACCCACCAGATTCCACCCATCCTGTCACTGCCCTTATCCTACTAACATCCTGTGAGTAGGCTGCACATAGGAGCCAAGTTTGAATTCAAGCTTCACCATTGTACTTTATTGTCTGCACTTAGTGTGTTTTCTTTGTTTTTTTCCCCCCACATGCTTCCCCTGGGTTGTGAGAAAGTGTTAATGCATAAATATGCCAAAAGGAGCAATGTTTTACTCACTTCTTCCATGGGAACTGTGTTCTGAGGATTAAATTGGAGGCAGGAAAATAAGAGAGAAATAGTGACGCACCGTCCCAACAAAAGTGAAGAACAGGGTGACCAAAATGTTCAAAAAATACTTGGTTTATTGAGACATGTAGTACAGAGGAAAACGACCTACTTGCTGCTCACTGGCACAGGTAACCTAATACAGAAGCGGAGGTGCAACTTGCGCGCACTGGCAACAGGTACCTAATACAGAATCGGAGTTGCACGTCTGCTGCTAACACTAGGGCACGGGGTACCTAATACAGTAAGCGGAGGTGCAACTTGCTGCTCACTGGCACAGGTAACCTACTACAGAAGTGGAGGTGCAACTTGCTGCTCACTGGCACAGGTAACCTAATACAGAAGCGGAGGTGCAACTTGCTGCTCACTGGCACAGGTAACCTAATACAGAAGCGGAGGTGCAACTTGCTGCTCACTGGCACAGGTAACCTAATACAGAAGCGGAGGTGCAACGTGCTGCTCACTGGCACAGGTAACCTAATACAGAAGCGGAGGTGCAACTTGCTGCGTTTCCCCTGGGACTCAAACGCGTCACAATTACAGTATCGTAATGTACAAGATTGTACAATACTTTGAATAAAAATTAAGCTTCTGTGCTCCAGTGACCCATTTCTTTCATTGAGCTAGTTCTAAGGTTGTTTTCTTTTATTGCTGATCTACAAACACACCGCCAATTTTATTATATCCCCACGGTGATTCATCAGTGCTGCAGAATCCACGGCCATGGAGGTGGAAGACCTCTACACCCCTAAACAGCTTAATGGGTAAAGTACTACTACACTATACAGTACGCACACTCCCTGTCGGCTGGATTATTGCTGGATTAAAAACCTGCACATCAACGATTTGTAACATTTCATAGTAAATTGTGGGCCTTAGTTACATACTTTGGGGGCATATGATATGGCTGCCCACCAAAACCAATAGCCAGTCCATGCTATAGGAAGGCAGCAGCTCCATGGAGGTCTTACCCCAGGCACACAGACGTGACATCATCCAGCCACTACATCATGCTGCGTGTGAGGTGGAGGTTGAGCAGATATGGTGGTGTTAGCCAGGGTATCTCAGGAGAGAGAACCCCAGTAGATACGGTGGTTAGCCAGGGTATCTGCAGGGAGAAGAAGAACCCCAGTAGATATGGTGGGTTAACCATGTATCTGCAGAGAGAAACCCCAGTAGATATGGTGGGTTACCAGGGTATCTGCAGGGAGGATGAGAACCCCAGTAGATATGGTGGGTTAGCACCATGGGTATCTGCAGGATGAGAGAACCCCAGCATAGATGGTGGGTTAGCCATGGTATCTGCAGGAGGAGAGAACCCCATTAGATACGTGTGGGTTAGCCCAGGATATCGGCAGGAGAAGAGAACCCCATTAGATATGGTGGGTTAGCCAGGTTATCTGCAGGAGAAGAGAACCCCAGTAGATATGCTGGGGTAGGCCAGGGTATCTGCAGGGAAAGAGAACCCCAGTAGATATGGTGGGTTAGCCATGGTTCTGCAGGGAGAAGAACCCCAGCAGATATGGTGGTTAGCCAGGGTATCTGCAGGGAGAAAGAACCCCAGTAGATATGGTGGGTTAGCCATGGTATCTGCAGGGAGAGAGAACCCCAAGTATATTGGTGGGTTATCCATGGGGTATCTGGCATGGAGAAGAGAACCCCAGCAGATATGTGTTGGTTACAAAAAAAAAAAGCCCCCCAGGGTATCTGCAGTAGAAGAGACCCCATTAGATAGGTGGGTTAGCACGGGTATCTGCAAGGGAAAGAGAACCCCAATTAATGGTGGGTTAGCCATGGTATCTTGCAGGAGAGAGAACCCCAGCAGATATTGGTGGTTTGCCATTGTATCTGCAGGAGATAGAAAGCCCAGCATATATGGTTGTTTAGCAGGTATCGCATAAAGAAACCCATAGATATGGTGGTTAGCCGGTTCTCAGGGAGAAGAGAACCCCAGATATATGGTGGGGTTAGCCAGGGTATTTTGCAGGAGAAGAGAACCCCATGCATATGGTGGGTTAGCCATGGTATTTCAGGGAGAAGAGAACCCCCAGCGATATTGGTGGGTTAGCCATGGTAATCTGCAGGGGGGGGAGAAGAATACCCCAGTAGATATGGTGGGTTAGCCAGGGTATCTGCAGGAGGAGAGAACCCCAGTAGATATGGTGGGTTAGCCAGTGTATCTGCAGGGATGAGAGAACCCCATAATATGTGGTTAGCCAGGGTTACTGCAGGGAAAAAAACCCAGTATATATGGTTGGTGGGTTGCCAGGTCTCTGCAGGGAAGAGAGAACCCCAGTAGATATGGTGTGGTTAGCCAGGTATCTTGCAGGGAGGAAGAGACCCCAGTAGATACGTTGGGTTAGCCATGGTATCTGCAGGGAGGAAGAGAACCCCACAGATATGGTGGGTTAGCCATGGTATCTGCAGGAGGAGAGAACCCCAGTAGATACGGTGGTTAGCGCAGGATGCTCTGCAGGGTGAGAAGAGAACCCAGTAGATACGGTGGGGTTAGCCAGGGTATCTGCAGGGAGAAGAGCCCCATGTAGATATGGTTGGTTAGCCAGGTATCTGCAGGAGAAGAGACCCCAGCATATATGGTGGTTAGCCAGGTATCTGAGGGAGAAGAGAACCCAGCAGATTGGTGGGTTGCCAGGGTATTCAAGTAGTAAGAGAACCCCAGTATATAGTGGGTTAGCCATGTATATCTGCGGAGGAGAGAACCCCAGTAAATACGGTGGGTTAGCCATGGTATCTGCATGGAGAAGAGACCCCAGTAGATATGGTGGTGTTAGCCAGTTATCTGCAGGAGAAGATAAGCCCAGTAAGTATGGTGGGTTTAGCCAGGTATCTGCAGGGAGAAGAAACCCCAGTAGATATGGTTGGTGTTAGCCAGGGTATTTTCAGGGGAGAAGAGAACCCCAGTAGATATGGTGGGTTAGCCATGGTATCTGCAGGGAGGAGAGAACCCCATCATATATGGTGGGTTTGCCAGGTATCTTCGCGAGAGACTAAGAGAACCCCATAGATTATGGGGGGGTGCCATGGTATCGCAGGAGAAGAGAACCCAGTAGATATGTTGGGTTAGCCAGGGTATCTGCAGGGAGAGAAACCCCATTAGTATGGTGGTTTTTACCAGGGTTTTCAGGGAGAAGAGAACCCCAGTAGATATGGTGGGTTAGCCAGGGTTCTGCAGGAGAAAGAGAACCCCGATAGATATGGTGGGTTAGCCAGGTATCTGCAGGAGAAGAGAACCCAGTAGATATGGGGGGGGTTTGCCATGGTATTTTCAGGGAGAAAGAACCCCAGTAGATATGGTTGGGGTCATGTATTTCGGAAACCAGTTTGGTGCATGTATTTTCAGGAGTAAGAGACCCCCATAGATATGTGGGTTAGCCAATGGTATTCAGGGGAAGAGAACCCCATTAATGCTATTGGTGGGTTAGATCCCATGGTTCTGCATGGACGAAAGACCCACAATATGGTGGGTTAGCCAGGATTAAG
>CM071581.1:26762215-26806398 GCA_036426205.1 Ascaphus truei | reverse complement strand
CCAACGGCACAGGTCCTAATACAGATGCGAGGTGCGTCTAACTTGCTGCTCACTGCTTACAGGTAGGTTCAAGAGAGTAAAAAATCATACATCAGCTCTTCGCCCTTCCTCTGTGGCTTCCTTCTTCTTACTTCCCTCGGCTCTCACTTTCGACCAAACAAAATATCTGCAGGGAGAAGAGAACCCCAGTAGATATGGTGGGTTAGCCATGGTATCTGCAGGGAGACGAGAACCCCAGTAGATATGGTGGGGTTGCCATGGTATTTTCAGGGAGAAGAGAACCCCAGTAGATAAGCCCACTTGACTAAGTATAATTGTGAGTGCATTTTACTCATGTTTTTATCATTGATCTAATGAAGGGTATTACTCTATGGAAGGTGTCTTTGTGCTCTCTTTTACTTTCTAATTTATATACACTATTTACAAGAGGCCTGGAAAAGATCCCTGAGGAAGCAGCACCATACACCAACCCGGAACTCTTATACCAGAATACCAGGGAACTATGTAGCCTCTTGACATATTTTAATAATGTATTTTGGGTGTCCTATATTTATTATCTTTTCATGTATTTTAGCATGTATTCTAGGTTGGATAGTTTTATCTTGCCTAGGTCTATAGGGGACATTATAAATGTTAAATTGTACTTACAAATATCGCATTGATAAAAATGTGCGTTATTTTATGCGATAACATGCTACCTGATAAAAATTATGCTTTTTTTTTTTAATAACACACATTTTTAACCTTCTTAAAGTTTAGTGAATCTATGCTGCAGACTGTCCTTTCCTCCTTTTACTAACTACACGTATGATTATTCCGCATGGCCATTTGGAAGGTAAACAAACTGTTAGCGGTGTCTCTGTGATAGGAGTGCTTGGAATTTTGAGTTTTTCATGTTTAAAGGTGGCAGCTCTATAACGATGCCTAAACATATATTATCTTGAAGGCTGTATATTTCACACTTCTTCACATCATGTGTACAATATGTAGAACCATATTTACAAAGTGCAATTGTCCTACTTAATCTTTCTTAAGAAACCTTACGTTAAAACTCACAATGATACGTGTTATCTGCATCTGTGTTGTTATACACCCTACATGTGTTACTGGCAAATCTGTTTCACTCACTCATGTAAGGCGTGCTGGATTGTGAACATTTGGAAGTGGAGATTATGACTTTCAGAAGCTGATGTTTTGCTGCTGTGTGTCTGTGCTGCCCTCAGGAGGTGAGGTTCTTCTAAATCATTAGATTCTTCTAAATCTTCTAAATCATTAGATTCTTCTAAATCATGGACACAGACTTTAATTTCCTTTTTGTGCATAATGATTAATCTATAGATCTTTAAACTATCTCCTCATTTTATCTTTATAGTATCATACCTTCACGTATTCATTTCAGTTAAAGAAGTGATATCTAAGAGTAATACGATCATCAATACGTGACATTAAACAGCTGTTGAATTCAGCAGGCAGGTTTCAATCATTACCTAGATTTGCTACGTGAAGCAATGACACAGGACCTGTGTGAATGGCCATTGTGGTAGCACAATATGAAATAATGTGCATACAGTATTGCTATAGATATTCCATATGATTGGTAGCAAACCACTAGAGAATAAATCACAACATATCATGACATAAAAGCCAATGTCACAACATGAGGTCACTGGAAACTCCAATCTCAGGTTTCTTCCAAACTAAAACATTTAAATAAAACATAAAAGGGGCTGGAGTCCTGCCTGGCACAGGCTTGTTCACTTTACTTACAACCTCTGTGAAATTAGACTGAGTGGGAAAAGGTGAAATGAATGGTTTTCAGCCACATATATGTATCCTACACCGGATGCCTGTTCATGGCGGCACTGAGAGCTGCAGCTGTCGGTACTGGTAGCTACACAACCAGAATGTACATTTCATAATACTGAATGACTCATAAAAAGCTCATCTATACAAAGGGAGCCAAATGTGACGGGATTAATAGATCTAGGGTCCCACCACCGCCTTAGGCTAGGGCTGTGTGACGTGATCTTTCCCAGTGAAATACCCAGAAAAAAATAAATGGAGGATTGCATCAATAACCAACACCACTTAAATATTTCTTCATGCCGGAAGTATGAGGGAGGACGTCCAGTGAAAGATTTATGCAATACTCTGTTTCATACAGGATGCTATGGTGTCACAACATATCACAATATTACAATATTACCTTACTGAAGTCGTTCTAGATTCAGATTCCAAAATTCAATAACCTTTGTGTAAATTAGGTATTTCTTGAGACCAATCTTGAGACTTTGATGTGCTAGATCCACGTCTCTGCTAACTCAGCCTCTGCCTGCACCAACAATACACGAATGCAAAGACTAGAAGTATGTACTGACTATCTCTAGGGAATTATAGGGATATGAGTATACTGTATGTAATCATTTTATGTTGGTATATTGAAAAAGGGTTACTGATTGTGGTGAAATGTGCTATATAATAATTGTTGCTACTTCCGTGGACCATTTCAATCTCATTCCTTTTCTCTTCTAGGATGTTTAGATTGCTTGAGATGCAGGGTTATCTTATTTTCATACTTTAATTTGCTACCATGCATTTGAGACTGTATTTATTTATTTATAATATTTTTTACCAGGAATTATAGGCTAAAGCAGTAAAATTCCGGGCATTACTGAAATCCCTGCTCTCTGATTGGTTAAAATTCCAGGCATTATTCATTCAGTAATGCCCGGAATTTTTGGCAGCTTCAATGTGTTTATTTCCAGCCAATCAGCTTTTCCTTTTGTCAGAACAGCTCTGAGACAGGGCAGAGGATTGGCCAGGAAGCAGCAACAGGCAGTGACTCCTCCCCTTCCCTCCGTGAACACAGCTTCATTTTGAGTAGAGGAGGGAGAGAGAGTGTTTGTGTGTCTGCAGTTTGTTTGTAGCTGCAGTGTGTGTGTGTGTAGCTGCAGTGTGTGTGTACAGTAGTTGCAGGGTGTGTGTGTAGCTGCAGTGTGTGTGTGTGTGTGAGAGTGTGTGTGTGTAGCTGCAGTGTGTGTGTGTGTGTGTGTAGCCGCAGTGTGTGTGGTGCTGTTGTGTGTGTATGTACACAGAGGGGGCGGCAGTGTGCGGATATAGATAGCTGCAGTGTAAGTGTATATAGAGGTTCTTTAATGTATTTACCATTTTATTTTAATTAAAAAAATCTATATAACTATACAAAGTGTCTATTATTTATGAAAAAAGCCTACATTTAGCCTATAATAGTAATAATCCCCTCAGAACAGGGCATTACTGGCAATAATGCCCTGTTCTGAGGGGATTATTACTTAAGTAATACATTCACGTATGTCCTGGGCACAAAATTATGAGGACAATACATGGTTACATTAAATGACCATTATATATAAAGACATTGCATGAACAGTTAAAGATAATACTGTATATATTATGGGTGCATGTAACCGTTATAGACCAGTTACAGACCAGATTAAAATGTGAGACAGCTTTAGTTTTGATAGAACTTAGACTGGTGGCGGCTGTGAGTAGATTGTTCCACATTTGGGGTGCACGGAAAGAGGAGGAGCGGCCAAATTCTTTATTGAACCTTGGGAACAGTGTTGTGGAGTCAGATCTCAGATAATAAGTGCTGCATGTGGTAGGGGTGAGGAGCTTGTTCAGATAGATGGGTAGCTTGCCCGGAAAGTATTTTAAGGTAAGACAGAAAAAAATTATCTTTGCGTCTAGACTCAAATGATGACCATCTAGTTCTTTGAGCATTTCGCGGTGATGTGTGTTGTAGTTACATTGGAGGACAAATCAGCATATTGAGTTGTAGAGGGTGTCAAGTTTGGTAAATGAGTTTGGGGTGCTGTACCATATACAATGCCCCCATAGTCTACAATTGGCATTAACATCTGCTGGGCGATGCACTTTCTGACCAGCAGACTTAGGGAGGATTTGTTCCAATAAAGTACACTTAGTTTGGCATAGGTTTTGGATGTCCGGGTATCAATGTGCATCCCAAATGTTAAATTGTAGCCAACCCATATGCTCAGATATTTAAAACTAGTGACAGGGGGTAGGATGGTATTAGAATTGGTTCTGATTTGTAGCTCCATCATTGGTAGCTTTAGAAGCTTTGAAATGTAGCCTTGGTCCCAAATGCCATTGTTACAGTCTTGTCAGTATGTAGTCTGCAGACGTGTCTCCGTTAGGTTCATGGATATTGGTGGATGTGTTCATGGCACTAGTGGTCATTGGTTGATGTCCGCTTAAAGAATGAGTCAGTAGTACTTGATCCTCATAAGGAGATACTGTCACTGGTACGGAGAAAGACCTCCTCTTACATTCAATGTGGTCACAGGGAGCTGGATGATTCTGTGTTTCTGTGTAGTGTTTATTCACAACATTAGCTCTGTAATGAAACACACTAGTGGTGAATATGAATACATTTTTATTTAATAACATACCCAAAGACAAATACAGCACAAACTATACTTTTTCTTTTGGCACGGTGTTATTTCTTGTTACTATTTGATGGGCCATAGAACTATTGTGCTCCGGGGTCTCCAACAGTGGAGGGATTCATTAATAAACTATGTAAACAAAAACTACAGTTACATATCATTACTTCGCGGTTCTTAGCCCAAAGTATTAAAATTGACAGTGCATATTATTATCAAGCATATAATGAATTGATATAGTGTTGAGTTTCAAAAAGTATTCATTGAAATCCCACAAAACACTATTCTCCTTTAAAGACGAGGGTCTCCCTTTTGGACACCAGCATCTACCAACTCTAAGGCCACCAGACAACTCACTGGGACAAACTGACCATGGGGTGGTTTTATTCTTTGAATCTTCATTTCTCAATTTGAAGAACATGGCTTAATATAGCGAAATCTGTCTGTCTCAATGACCGGTAGGTTTTTGGTATGTTTTAGAAAACTTTGGTTATTGTCCCAAGTGACTGCTAAAGCATTTATAAAAACGAAAGGGCTGAGACTTAGAAAAAAAATAAACTACAGAAAACACTCACTGCGGTTGCGGAAGTTTTGCTAGAGATTAATTCAGATATTTAAAGGCAACGTTATAGGAGTTTGACCAGTACATTTCGGTGGCACGCCAAGACCTAGCCATCATCGGAACACCCCCAGCTCTGGAAGTGCCGGCAACACTACATAAAGCGTTGCTGTTTTTCCCAGCACTGAAGAGGTTTGAAATACTTCTACAGATAAGTAGACATTTATATTGTTAAATAATGTATTAAATCAAAGATACGTATGTTAATTTTGTGCCTGACCATTAAAATCCCCAATGTTAAAAAAAATATGCGCGTTTTGAGTTATAATATTGGCTGTAGCTACTTGATTATTTTATATAGTTATTGTATAATATTTTTCTAATGTAAACATCACATTACACCTGTAATATGAATATCAGCCCATCAGAACCTGGGAAAATCCCCATAGTGCAGATATCACCATTATAATATTATGATTTACTGTACTTTAAAACCCAACACTGCCTCTGGCAAGTGAATAACCAAGTTTGTTCCGGTTTCCGATAAATGACATAAACCCAACGTAAGTCTCAACCAAAATGGGTTGGCTTAAGACCAGGGCTCCATTTGCCCTGCCTGGCACTGGGCTCATCCGATGGGCTTCTTGTGCCGCTTTTACGAGGTGATCGGTAAAGCCTCCAATCTGCGGGGAAACAGAGAGAGCAATGAGGCACTATTCTTTAACGGTCAAGTCACAGTTTGTTGGTGTATATATAACACAATTTTGGGATGTCACGTTGTTTTCTATTTCATTGAAATGTGGATATAAACCATGACAGTTTCTTGGCGGTGTATGCTGTGAACTACTGGCCATTAACGGCTTTATTTTCGATGCTCCGGCATGGTTTCCGTTTGTTAAATATGATTTATTAGCTGGCCCCTAATGAACGCAGTATGTATGGTATATACCATATTATTTGTTGGTCTGTTGCTCAAGGTAAGGCTTTTGGGCCTCCAGTACAGTTATTAAAACATCTTGAATGATGAAACAAACATTCTGACCCATAGTTACTAAGCAGACAGGTCTCCCGGAGCTGGAATGTGCCCTACGGCAGAATATGTTGTTATATGGTTTAGTGTTTTCCTTTTAGTTACAACTGCTCATTCCAGAACTCTCCTTAACGCCCTCTAACTGTCCTCCAAACGCTGGGCTGAGGAATCGGTCGCCTGTTTTTTTTTAAATTAAGTTAGGGCAATGAGTGTTGACAACTCATAATATCAATATAGCAAACTTGTTAAACGGGATCTCCCAAAATAAGTCGTTTTGTAAGTCAAGAAGCTGCTACACATTGGGTCTAACCATAATACTGAACTGTGTGATACTAAGTATCTTCATAAGAGCCTCTCAACATACAGTACACGTGAGAGCGTTTCAATCATGCAATAGGGAGAAAGCTCCTTGATTGCTCATCACTGGCCTTACTCATCTCATACATCCTGAGCGGGTTTATTAAATGTGTGCTTGTTTCTATGTGTAGGGTTTGTTTCATTTGAATAAACCTTTGGAGTTCATGTTTCGTTCACAAATGTCACACTCCCACATAGAGCAGAGAGAGGTCTTACACACTCTAGGACTGATTCTTCAACCCACACTTCTGAATGCCACGGGGCACTTGTCATAGAAGCCCAAACACCACCCAGTGCTGCCCATGTGTATGGGACTTAATTAGAAGCAACAGTGGCCCTTACTTACACCTACCCAGTAAGTTAGGGATTAACTGTCCTTGTCAACCCACCATTCAGGAACAGGACAGACCCTTCTAACAAACTATTGTATATACTGTATGACTTCATAGAAAGGTGAATTTGAAAGAAACATCACCGTGGTAACAAGAGACCCCTCTTTTCAGCCTGAAACAATGTAAATGATTAAATCAGGTGTAATTATGAACAGCATTAGATGAGAAGCCAACAGTCGGGCACTAAGCATAAAAAAAATGGAAACAAAATAAAAACTTGGGAGGTCAAAATAACAAACAAAAGCAAAACTAACAGACGGTCAGTACTTTGAGATTTCACCTGTTGATCCCCTAATTCCGAAGTCTTTATTGTATAAAATCAGGGTACAAAAGAAGCAAAACCCCCACTGATTGTGCAGTTCCCAAGCAGCACAGAGTTTTCTCAGCCGTGTCTGCCTGCGGTGGGTTTTTATGCTGTTCCTGGAAGGTAATAAGATGATGGCCGTGTCACAGTCACCCCCTCCTCCCACCCGCCACACGTGCTGCTTCCCACCTTCCTGCAGTCACCCCCTCCTCCCACCCGCCACACGTGCTGCTTCCCACCTTCCTGCAGTTGTATGTAGCACTGTCGTTTTACCTGGCAGATGGCGGTAAATTTCTCACTGCAGTTCTTCAGCGGGTGCTCAATGAAGGTAGTGTACGGCAGATCCACCGACATGGGGTTCCAGCGGGAGACGAAGGAGGCTTCACGCAATTTATCCCAATGGATACGGAGACCCTCCCCTTCCCTCCTAGAAAGACACAGAAACGTTGAGTCCTTGGCCCTTGTAGTACGCAGCCTGTCCCAGCGCCTCTGGTACAGTGGGACAGAGCAATCACTTCCAGAATAACATTTTGCAAAGATGTACAAATCCATGATTGTGACTTGGTTTCTGTTTGATATATTTTGCTTTATTGATTACCCCTTTGTATTGGAAACAGCCTGCATGCTTATATGCAGGATTGGCGTAAACAAAAATAAAACATGCATATTTATTATTCTTAGATTATGCCAACTATGTACTCAGCGCTTACTTACAATGACTATCTTTCCAATGACCACCACAGAGTCCGAATAAGTACCGTTACTGACAGCGGCGGGTTGGAGACAGATATCGGTATCGGACTTACCGGTCCCCCTCCCGCGATGCAGCATCATTATGTCGTGCCGTCTTGTGATGTTTTGTTGTCATAGCGACGGATCAACATGTGATGGCCCATTGTCATGGCAACGCATCACCATCTGACGTTGGGTCGCCATAACAACGCAACGCTGTAGGAGATGCCACTCCGGTAAGTGACACTTACAGAGGTAGCGCGCTCGCCCCTGCCAATCAGTTTAATTGTTGTGGGGAAGTGCGGGGGGACTTCTGTAACCGACATCAAGCCCCCTTTATAGCCAAGGTGGCACCGGCCCACTGGGCACTTGCTCTGCTTCTCGACGGCCCAATCCACCCCTGGTTACCGACACGTAAAAGAGTATCAGACTACTGCAGTGAGACTACCTGCCAATGAGTAAGACTCGTACCTGCGAGTACCTGTTGAGGTGTGAAGGTATGAGGGCGCGCTGCTTTTATTTGAATTTTCAAGCTTACATTTTTTTTGTTTTCCTCCCTAACTATTCTTACAGATAAATAATGCTGAATTATTTCTCAAATAGGGTCCAAATCGCTTCCATGTCTAATAAATCTTTTTGAAATCTTGGATACCAGCAGTAGTTTTTAAACCACTTCAACCAGTCTTTAAGTAAAGGAAGCTGCACAGGAATGGGTGAGACGTGACAGCCGGCACTATCCTGTCTGCAGCGGGCAGCATGGTATCTGGGGGCTTTCATTATGAAGAAAATCATTCGGTTCTTCTCTCACTTCATCCGTGCAGAAACACTAAACGATATGTCAAGATATTTGGCATAAACTAGAATTTTTATTTTTTTTACAATTATATTCGAAAGCTGAAACCTGATCATTTTTGTATGTAATCCTCTTTAAAAGATTAGATATCAGGCTGGATGAAAAAAATATATGGATGAATTGCAACGCATGCCATTCACCCTCTATAACAGAACAGTTTTATTTCAGCATAAGAGTGTTTTCTTTGCATTTGGCAACAAACCCCCAGCTTAGTAAAAACGCAGTATGTGTGGTTAATGCAACTCGCTGGCACAAGTCCATTAAAACGTTCTGCACAATGGAGTGTTAGCAGCTTTGTGTGCGAGTGTGCTTTGTACAAATTTACTTATGTCCAAACGTCTCAATGTTTGCCCATCTGTCCCTAAATCCAGGTATGCCATGTTCTGGACCCTTTCACTGCCAAAGGGGCCAAAAGTTAAGATTATTATCCTTTTATTTGTAAAGCGCCACCATATACCGCAGCGTGGTACAATGGGGGAACAGAGTGACATTAAATACAGAAACTGAATCACATACAAGTACAGAAAGACAAGCGTAAACAGATACAGAAGGTAACAAGGACCCTGATCCTGAGAGCTTACACTCAGATACAGGAAGGGTTGACAACATGGACCTCTGATCTGAGAGCTTACACTCAGATCACGAAGGTAACGAGGCTCTGATCGTGGAGCTTACACTCAGATACAGAAGGGTAACGAGGCTCTGATCCTGGGAGTTACACTCAGATACAGAAGGTAACGAGGACCTTGATCCTGGGAGTTAACACTGATACAGAAGGGAACGAGGCTTGATCCTGGGAGCTTACACTCAGATTATATAGAGGTAATGCGAGGCCCTGATCCGAGAGCTTCCACACAGATACAGAAGGTAACGAGCGCTCTGATCTGGGAGCTTACACTCAGATACAGAAGTAACGATTGCCCTGATCTGGAGCTTACACATCAGAACAGAAGGGTTACACCGACGGACTCTGATCTGAGAGCTTACCGCTAGATACAGACACGTAAGAGGGCTCTGATCTGAGAGCTTACACTCAGATTACAAGAAGGTACGAGGCTCTGATCCTGAGCGCTTACACTCTGTACAGAGGTGGAACGAGGCTCTGATCCTGGGAGCTTACACTCAGATACAGAAGGTAACGGGCTCTGATCGGAGGAGCTTACACTCAGAAACAGAAGGTAACGAGGCCCTGATTCTGAGAGCTTACACTCAGAACGAATGGACGAGGGACCTGATCGAGAGCTTACACCAGATAAAGAAGGTAACGAGCTCGAGCCTGGGAGCTTATACTCCGATACAGAGGTAACGAGGGCACCTGATTCTGAGGCTTACACTCAGATACAGAAGGTAACGAGGGGCTCTGATCTGGGGCTTACACTCAGATACAGAAGGTAAACGGGCTCTGATCTGAGAGCTTACACCGACAAGGAATACGGAGAAGGTAATGAGACCCTCGATCCTGGGAGTTCACTCAATACCGAAGGTAACGATGCCCTAGTCCTGTGAGCTTACACTAGATAAGAAGGTAACGAGGACCCTGATCCTGAGAGCTTACATCAGATACAGAAGGTAATGAGACCCTGATTTCTGAGAGCTTAACTCAGATACAGAAGGAATGAAATGGAGGCCCTGATCCTGGGAGCTTACACTCAGATACAGAAGGTAACGAGGGCCCTGATCCTGAGAGCTTACACTCAGATACAGAAGGTAACGAGGCCCTGATCCTGAGAGCTTACACTCAGATACAGAAGGTAATGAGGACCTGATCCTGGGTGCTTACACTCAGATACAGAAGGTTAATGAGGACATGATCCTGGGAGCTACACTCAGATACAGAAGGTAATGAGACCCTGATCCTGGAGACTACATCGATACAGAAGGTAACGAGGCTGATGATCGGGAGCTTACACCTCAGATACAGATATCGGATAACGAGCTCATGATCTGGGAGCTTACACTCAGATACAGAAGGTAACGAGGCTCTGATCCTGGGAGCTTACACTCAGATACAGAGAGGTAACGCGGGACCCTGATCCTGGGAGCTTACACTCAGATACAGAAGGTAGGTGATGCCCTGATCTCTGGAGTACACATCCGATCAGAAGGTAATGATACCCTGATCCTGAGAGCTTACACTCGATACAGAAGGTAACGAGGACCCTGATCTGGGACTTATATACAGATAGTAACAGAAGGTAACGGGCCTGATCCTGAGAGCTTACACTCAGATACAGAAGGTAATGAGACCCTGATCTGAGAGCTACACTCAGATACAGAAGGTAACGAGGCTCTGATCCTGGGAGCTTACACTCAGATACAGAAAGTAATGAGGCCCTGATCCTGGGAGCTTACACTCAGATACAGAAGGTAACGAGGCTCTGATCCTAGGAGCTTACATAGATACGAAAGTATCGAGGCCTGATCCTGGACTTACACTCAGATACAGAAGGTAACGAGACCTGATTCAGTGAAGCTTACACTCAGATACAGAAGGTGAACGGGCCCTGATCCTGAGAGCTTACACTCAGATACAGAAGGTAACGAGGACCCTGATCCTGAGAGCTACCTCAGATACAGAAAGCGTAAGAAGCTCTGATCGGGAGCTACATCAGATACAGAAGGACGAGACCTGATCTGAGAGCTTACACTCAGATACAGAAGGTAACGAGGACCCTGATCCTGGGAGCTTACACTCAGATACAGAAGGTAACGAGGCTCTGATCCTGGGAGCTTACACTCAGATACAGAAGGAAACAAGGCTCTGATCCTGGGAGCTTACACTCAGATACAGAAGGTAACGAGGCTCTGATCCTAGGAGCTTACACTCAGATACAGAAGGTTAACGAGGCTCTGATCTAGGAGCTACACTCAGATACAGAAGGTAACGAGAGACCCTGATTAGCTGAGAGTTACACTAAGTACAAAGGTAACGAGGCCCTGTCCTGGGAGTTGTCACTCAGATAAGAGGTAATGAGGACCTGATCCTGGGAGCTTACACTCAGATACAGAAGGTAATGAGACCCTGATCCTGGGAGCTTACCTCAGATACAGAAGGTAACGAGGACACTGATCCTGGGGAGCTTACCCTCTAGACGGGAATAAGAGGCAATGTTGAAACAGAAGGTAACGTGGCGGCTGAACCTCCGGTAATTCGCAGGTAATAGTTATGTGCTTTTGGTCATGAGATCTGACTCCAAAGACTATTTCTGTCCCAAGGTTTAGCAAAGTATCGGCTCGCTCCCCTTCCTTCTATGACGTGCACCCCAAAAAATGGAACAGTCTACACGGAGACTCTCACAGCCGCCCCAAGTCTCAGTTCTTTCACAACCTAAAGCGGGTCTCACATTTTAACCTGGTCTGTAACTGTTACATACGCACCTAATATATTATACTGTAACTGTTACATACGCCTATAATATATATTATCTGAACTGTTACATACGCCTATAATATAATTATCGCTAACTGTGCAATGCAATGTCTGTATATAATGATAATACCTTTCACTATTGTAACCTGTATTTGTAACCATGTATCTGTCATCATAACTCTCTGCCCGGGACATACATGACAACGAGCGATAACTCTCAATCTATTACTTCCTGTGAGTAAGAAAAAAGAAGAAACAAGGCACTTTATTTGCCAATTGGAGCGACGTTTCGGCCCTGTCGCGTTTCTCAAGAGTTAATGGCATTAGACGTGAGAAGGCCGACAGAGGCCGAAACGTCGATCAATTGGCAAATAAATTCACTTTTATCAACCCGCAGTGCCGTTCTCTTTTCCTCCTCCTATTCACTTGGAATATTGCGCCGGGTGATCCCTGGACCGGAAGTACGCGGTAATTGTATCTTGTTCCCACGTTGTTTGGTGCGCAGCAGCCTCTTACCTTTATTATTAGGTGTAAAACATTTAATAAATAAATAAATGTTCATTTTTTACGGCGTCTTGTCCTTTTCTCGTGTTATATGATTCTACGTAGGGTTGCCCGGTATCCGGTTTTCACCCGACAGGCCGGTAATTCCGATGTGTCTGGTATAAAATCGAGTATGTGTCTGGTATTACCATTTTTGCGGGCGGGTAGGGCTGGCAGGCAAGTGCGAGGGCGGCGACGGAGGCGTGGATGGAAGTGCTGGCTGGTGCTGAGATGGAGGCGGGGGTGGCAGCGCCAGTGTGTGAGGGCGGCGCGGACAGCAGCGTGGCTGGAAGTGCTGGCTGGTATGAGACTGGAGGGGGGGGTGGACAGCGCCAGTGGCGAGGGCGGGCGACGGCGGCGTGGCTGGAAGTGCTGGCCTGGTGCTGAGAATGGAGGCGGGGGGCTGGCAGCGCCAGTGCGAGGGCGGCGCGGACAGCAGGCGTGGCTGGAGTGCTGGCCTGGTGCTGAGACTGGAGGCGGGGGGCTGGCCGACGCAGCTGCTGGAGGGCGGGGCGACGGCAGGCGTGGCTGGAAGTGCTGGCCTGGTGCGAGACTGGAGGGGGGGGTGGCAGCGCCAGTGCGAGGAGGCGCGTGGCAGCGTGGCTGGAAGTGCTGGCCTGGTGCTGAGACTGGAGGCGGGGGGCGGGCCGCAGACAGTAGCCGGGCACAGTCAAGAGCACACGTGAGTGTCTGTGCAGCCTGTCCCTGATTGGAGGAGCGAACAGCAAATCAGAGGACAGCGGGGGCGGAGCCCACACCCCGGCGGCCCAAAGAAGTCTGCATCCTTCCTGGAAATAAGGTAAGGACACAATTTGGGGGGCCAGGATGAGCCGAGATGATGATGGGGAGAGGTGGGGGTATATTTTATATGTATTGAGGAGGTGGGGTTATTTTTTATATGTTTTTGGGGAGTGTGGGGTTATTTTTTATATGTTTTCGAGGGGCGTGGGGGTATTTTTTATATGTATTCAGGGGGTGGGGGGTATTTATTATATGTATTCGGGAGGCCCTGTGGGGGTATTTTTTATAGGTGATTGGGGGGTTCGGGGCGTGTGTGGGGGTATTTTTATATGTATTAGGGGGGTCGGGGGGTATTTTATATGTATTCGGGGGGTTCGATAAGGATGGGGGGGTGTATTTTGATATTGTATTCGGGGGCGTGGGGGTATTTTTTGATATGTATTCGGGGGCGTGGGGGTATTTTTGATATGTATTCGGGGGCGTGGGGGTATTTTTTATATGAATTCGGGTGCGTGGGGGTCCAGTATTGTGTCGAATATTTTTGGACAAGCCACCTGGCAACCCTAATGATTTCCCATTAATTAATGTAATTGATTCTCACCTTTTGAGGTGCAGTCCCTCTTAGCAACATACACAGAAAACGCAGTCATGTGATGTATTCTGCCGTGGAATATCCGGTTAATATTGACATCATTTTCATTTCATGCTCTAAGCTCAACTTAGAACATCAGAGCAACAAATATCATGTTAAATACATATTTCTGTCTTGCGGTCTTCCCGCGATCTGAGGCAAGGAACGCTGCACTCATTGCTAAGTCCCTAATGTGAAATAGAACATTCTTTAACAATACGCATAGTTAAGGCCGTTTGTTAAGGTTAAAAATTCACAATCTGGTTTTTTTTCTAAAGCTGGAGAATTTTACAATGAGGTATGTGGTCAGAACACAAAACAAATTGTGGTTTCCTTAAAAAGAAAATAAAACATATATTTTAAACGGACTAATTGAGGCTGCACCTTTAACTGAAAGAGTCTTCCTAAGAGAAATAAAAGCATAGCCCCAAGCAGAAGTCCTGATTTACGAGGAGCCTCTTGCAGTAAATGCTGGGTGTGTAGGATGTTATGCGCTGGGATAGAGGGAGCAGCAGCATCAATAAGCTGCACTTTGCTGACTTAAATATCTCCCAGAACTGAAAACTTAAACCTTACTGTTAAAATAAAGACCCCCTGGCCTCATGAAATGCAACCCCTGTGTTTATTTTACAAACACAAAGGAAGTGAAAGAGCTGGCATCTCAGAGGGTATTAAATGCTATTTTGCTGACTGAATGACCTCAAATGAAATATTTTCCATGACAAGAAGCAAAAGACGCTGGCACGGTGTCAGACAATAAGATTGCAGAGTGTCTAGATCCTGTCCATGCCCCAGGGCTGTTACAAACCTTCAGGCAGGTGCTGCCTTTATCTGCGCTTTGCTCACCTGGCTTGTAACCAGCCCGTTCCCCAGCCTGTAGCACCTCTCCATTAACTGTTTGTTAGCTTTGGCCGATAAGGAAAGGAATTACCAGGGCTGAAGGAGCAGCCCGGGGGTTACAGAACTGGCACCCACTTTCTAACACACTGCCAGGTCACCGCTGCCCGCGGGCAAATTGCTTTATCTTGCAGTGACTCAGGCATGAAGAATACGTTGCAAATTCTTCAGGTGGGCCTGTATGTTAGAGTGCTCACAATACAAATATGTATTATTTGAACACTTGTAGATTCAGGCTTACTGTGTCCCATAACCTCTTAGCAAAGGTACCACCGGCAAACCATATACAGAGTGGACAGACAATTAGTATAATCACAGAAGTTGAGGCGGCCTTGTAATCTTTGGCAGTTGTTTGAATGGTGAAGTTAAAAGGAAAAAAAAAAAAAAGGAAATGTCATTTATACATGAGAAAAAAAAGAATGGCCTTACACAACTTTAAAGGGTCAATAATATTAACACAAGTCATTAGTAGGGTTTTCATACTTACGTTTTTTTTTTTTTACATTACACAAGAGAAAGGACATTTTCCTAATACTGTATCATTTTATTCCTACAGTCCCTCAGTGGGTGGGCGCAAGTGCTTTACAACTTCACAGTACCAGGGAAATAAAGTACAGACAATGGGATAAGAGCAGGAAATACATTATAACATAAGGCAGAGGGAGACCTTCCCCAACGAGCTATATTTGGGGACTCACAAACACAGTGGGAGTTAAAGGCCATTTATTACAAGTGAATCTCGAGCGAGCAGTGTATGCGTAAACAATTTAATGAGAGCTTCTTGTAAGAGGAGAATTTTCAGCTGGGTTTATAAATGGAAAGGGAAGGTGCTTGACAAATTTAAGTAGCAGGGAGTTCCATAGGAAGGGAGAGATATGTGAGAAAGGTTTAAGACGGGAGAGGGCTTTAGAAACAAAGTTACAACAATGTGACATCTTGGGTTGAGAGTAAGACTGAGCTTAGGCCTCGGACATGGTCAAAAAGGCCGTGCTGAGGCGCGCTGAGGGGAAACATTATCCCTATCAGCGCGGCTTTAGACGGCGCCTCCGAAGGCGTGCAGAGGCGTGTGGAAATGCGGGAGACAGGCAAGTTTACATTTTGCCGCTCATGCAAGCGCAGGGCTGGTCACGTGACTGCCAGAAGCCAATGGCAGTCCGTGACGTCGGCGCAGTGACGTGGCGCCCTAGCACCGCCTGCCTCCATGCCCGCCTCCCACCTTGCACACAAGCGCGCTCGCTGATGCTCATGCAGGGACAAGAAAACTCTCCTGCGTGAGCAGGTGAGCATGAGCGTCAGCGCTGCCCAGCGCCGCTCCCTGCACCATCTCCCAGGCCTTACAGTGCAGGCTACATTGACAGCGACACGACTGGTGACGTCACCCATCGCTGTCACAAAAGTTGTAATTGAGTTTTTGCGATGTCGCCGGCTGCAAGGGGCGGTGACGTCATGTTGAGGCTCTGTGATTGGCTTATTGCAGTCACGTGGTGTGACCATCGCGGTAAATCTCAAAATCCATTGATTTCAGCGACTTTGGTCGCTGTGTCGCGCCGTCGCGGTCGCGCCCGACCGATTACATTTACTTGTCTTGACTAAGAGGCGAGAATGGGAGTAATGAGAGATCTGAGCTGAGATATATGTAGATGCACGGGAGTGACGAGACTAAAAGGAAAGGAGGATAGGTTTGCCATGTACCTGGCATCCTCAGGAATCTAGCAGACAGATTTCACGAGGTCAGAAGTAAATGTGACTGGAGGACCAGGAAATTATTCTAGCAGCGTTATTTTGAATAGATTGTAAGAGGGAACAATGGGACACGGTTTGGATGAGAGTATGAGCAGCTCTCTCTTAAACATATGACATTTGAGGCAATGAAGGGCCACCCAGGCCGATATTGCTAATAAATAAATATAGGTGCAGATAAATATAATTGTGTGTTATCAGCACAGAGATGTCAGCTGAAGCCGAAGTAGTTATGAGGTCACCCAGTGCGAGAGTTAATTTTCTTATTCATTTATTTTACCAGGAATACCTAAATCCAGCAGACCAACGAAGAGTTGCATAGAGGTAGAGGAGTTGTTAAAAGACACTGAAGGAGCAGTTAGAAGTAGGTGGAAAACCCAGAGAGGGAAGAGCCAGATAGAAACAAGAAAATATCAGCACACTGCCAAGGGGGCCAGGATGTATAAAAATGAAAATATATTGAATATAAAACAGCATCGCCGTAGCGTAGGTCATACACCTCATTTGAGCGATGCTTTATATTCAATACATTTTCATTTTTATACGTCCTGGCTCCCTTGGCAGAGCGCTGCTATTTTCTTGTTTCTATCTGGATATCTCTACCAGCGGCTGGACACGCCACCAATATACTCACTGAGGCTGTAGGAGTGGGTAAGACCTTTGATTCATTATTCACTTAAAGAAGAACATGCTTCTGGATTGTGAGTTATATTATATTCTACTACTTCCATTGGTTTTTCATGGTTTACTCCAATGAGGTTGCAGCAAGGTGATTTTTCATCATTTTTGCTGCTACCTTCAGGAGGGTTTGTTATTATATTACACTGCTATGGATACTCGCACACTCCCATACCCACTCCATGCAAGAGTTCAACTCATATGTTGTATTTATTGACATTCTTTATTGCATTCCGGAACAATTGGGAGCACCCACTATCCTTTTACTGTGAGGGAAGAGCCATGACTGGAAAGAGCAAAGAATGGGCAAGAGAAGAGAGTGTAGTTTACAGCATCATGGAAAATAGCTGAAGCGCTCAAATGCAGGTATATCTCAAAATGATAATAAGCCAGACCACTGTACCAGGGTACTAACAATTGATATAGTACCTATTGTGTCATATAATGGGTACTATCCTCCTGAAGACAGGTGGTGTGTGGTGCAACCCACTTACCATCAGTCTCATTGGCAGGTTCCCCTGAAAAATATGCAAATACTCACATCCTGGTAGGGCAGGCAGGCAGGCTGTGCAGCTACTCAATGCAATACAGGGAAAAGGGAGACCAAAAAGCGCACCAGCACAAAGGAGCAGGAAGAAACCAGAACAAAAAAATTATTAAAAGGGCACTTTAATGTGGCAAAAGACCCATCCAATGCATTTCGAACGTCGCAGCGTTCTTTTCAAAAGAACGCTCACGTTCGAAATGCATTGGATGGGTCTTTTGCCCACATTAAAGTCCCTTTTAATAATTTTTTTGTTCTGGTTTCTTCCTGCTCCTTTGTGGCGCGCTTTTTGGTCTCCCTTTTCCCTGTAGTTTACAGCATCAAAAGCAGAGGAGAGGGCAAGAATAGTCAGTCAAGTCGCTTCTGTGAGATTCAGCAATATGGAGGTTATTAGCTACTTTGGTGGGTGTGGTTGTAGTTGTGTATCCTGCATGGTTGCAGTTGTGTATGCTGTGGGGTTGCAGTTGTGTATGCTGTGGGGTTGCAGTTGTGTATGCTGTGTGGTTGCAGTTGTGTATGCTGTGGGGTTGCAGTTCTGTATGCTGTGGGGTTGCAGTTGTGTATGCTGTGTGGTTGCAGTTGTGTACAGTATGTTGTGTGGAAGTCTGATTGGAGAGGGTCTAACAGGTTGGGCAGAGATGTGCCAGTGTCCCAATGTTTTTCAAATGTTGCGCTTTTGCTAAAAAAAATGTAGTCCTGTTTAATAGAGGAACAAAGTGACTTATATACCTCCAAATAGTCTCATTCATATTCCATGTGGAGAGATACCTGTGGTACTGCACCTAAAACATTTGGTGATTTTTTTCCCCCAAAAATAAAAAAGGCCAATTTTGCTGCTTTGCAAATGTAAACAAAAGAAGGCAACAGGCAAGAAAGACAAGGCGATCCAGTAGTTAACTGAAGAGGTAGGGTCATGGACGGTAATATTGAATATAGATCGGACAATAATATGCTAAAAGAGATGGAAATTGTCAGAGCGAAGAGACGAGTTCAAGATATAAGTGAGAATGGGGACATGGGTAGTAGCGCAAGGTTTAAGGAAATGAGAAGGAATAGGGTTAATGCTGCATGTGATGCAGATGAGGAAAAGAGCAGCCGAGACTCTTCTTCATGTGTAGCTTTCTCTTCCATGTCTCCATTCAAACAATATAGCAAAGTATTGTGGTGTAGTGGATAGAGTGGCGTATGTTGTAGAGAGTGTCCGAAGACAGGCCGGAAGCAAAGAAGAGGTAGATTTGTGTAATATAGGGGTAAAGTAGCTATGTTTGGAATTTGTAGTGAAGCAACTCTACTAGAGTACGACTTCCTCCAAGGTGTTGAATGGAAGTAAGGAGCACAGAAAGCATGTGTGCTTGTTTAGCCAGGGTTGGGGATTGGAGCACCGTCAGTATCGGTATACAGGAAGAAGCATACTGGTCTAGCGAGGAGGTAAGGACAGAGTTGTACATTGTAACAAGGCTGTTTGAGTCAGAGGAGAGTGGCAGTGAAGAAAGTTCTCTTTTTAAGCTGGATTCCAAAGGTCGCGAGTATAGAAAGGACAAACTATAGGTTGTGTGAGGTATGTGGGAAAGGGGAAATGAGAGGAGGTTATGTCCAAGAGAGGAACGATGAGACTGAGGAATGGAAGAGCACTATTTAGTACAGACTAGATCAAGGAATTGACCATCCTCGTGGGTCTTCAAAGCTATCCATTGGTGGAGACCAATATAGGAAGTGAGAGAGGAGGTGAGCTGCCCAGGCCAGAGAGGGGTCATCAATGTGGGCATTAAAGTCCTCTAAATAGAGAGTTGGCCAGTCAGAACAGAAGAAGCGAATTTTAGGAGTTTAACATAATTTGAATGTAAAAATATTAACATGTCAATTTAAAAAGGATTAGTTTTTATAATTATTTTTATTTGTCAAAAGTCTGCCCATAAAGTGGTTGTGCGTCATACAAAATGCTCTTTCGGTTGTACCCAGACATCTAAGCAACAGAAATACATCTTTGGCAGACTCGCCTTTTTGCTTATAAAATGGAGCGATGGAAACAAGGACAAAGTGTTAATTCATCAGGTACAGTACGTACTGTTTCTTAGCCCAGCTTTGCACTGGCATCAGCTCAAGGAATAATCCTGCAGATAGGCTATCACTGTCAAGCTGAAGGACTCGTTCTAAAAGATGCCACAGGCTTGTAACACATTGCAGTGATAATCCTGTACACCCGCCTTCAGTGACCCATCCAATATTTTGATTGCATGTCCTGTTAGTTACAGAGGCTCACTGAATTGCCAAAATCATTACAGGAAGGTCAAACTCTTAAAAAATGTATCTACGGAATTCTGTGTGGTGCTTTGATGTTCAAAATCGCTTTTTTTGGATCTTTTGGCTCATAAGAAAGTCGAGAAGTACAGTATAGCTCTGTCCATGCTAAATACACCACATTAATGTTATCACAAAGATAAAGAATCAATGAGAATATTTCATTTTACGGCTGAATGCTTCACAAGCTTCAAACAACCTTCTGGCTTCCAGTCACTTTGGTGTTATTTCCTGCAAGTAGTTTGATAAGTTCGGTGGAGTGAGAGACACTGAAAGAATTATGCAACCCGCAGCCGTGCAATACTGGGGGCCCCTCTGACACGGAAGGATTTAAAGCTGCAGTCCCAGCAATATCTTACGTGTGTGTTTGTAATAAATCAGTATTATCTGTACTATCAGAAAATACTTGTAGCATTGTTTTTTAAATCAACTCTGAATTACATTTTTTTATGTATTATAATGTAACAAGCATTTTTTTGTTTCTATAGTAACCATATATTGGACTGCTGCTTTAAGGGGCTTGCTTGCCCTCCAATTTAAATAAATAAATGTGGGGAGGTTTACACCAGGTTGATATTTCTGCTACACAAATAGTGACAGATGTACAGATTAATAATACATTTGATTACATTATGAGTGTCTCTAGTAACTTATCACAAATCCCTTATACAGTATAAGAGCAGGAGTAGCCAACTCCAGTCCTCAAGGGCCACCAACAGGCCAGGTATATCCCTGCTTCAGCATAGGTGACTCAATCAGTGGCTCAGTCAAAGACTGCACCACTTGTGCTGAAGCAGGGATAGCCTTTAAACCTGACCTGTTGGTGGACCTTGAAGACTGAAGTTGGCCGCCCCGGCTCCAGATCAGGGGTGCACAAACTGTGGGGCGCGGCGGTTACAGAGGCCCTGCGCTCTTCCGCAAGGCATTTAAATGAAATGCCGGGGGACCGCGCGAGGCCTCTGTGACTCACTTACCTTGCTTCCGCCAGCTTCGGGCAATGCGGCGTCATCAAATGACGTGATGTCACATGACACCGCGGCGTCATTTGATTCCGGCACAAAGGTAGGAGGGGGGGTGGCACGGGCACTGTGGGAGAGCAGGCAGGGGGTGTAGCACCAAGAGTTTGCACCCCCTGCTATAGATCATACATCAGGAATAAGTGATGTACTCTGACAGTACATCTTTAGTAACTATAATGGGTTTCTTTTATACAGCGCTCCCTTCCCATACATTGTAGCACATATCTCCCTGCCCCCGGCATTCCTTCCCCCCTCACATACACCCCAACGCTCTCTTCCTTCTCTGCATTGTTCATTCTGTTGTGAAGCTCGGTCACCAAATCAGACGGAGGCACCAAAAAAAACCAAACACAAATAATAATACATTCTCTCATTCAACCTTATTGGCAAGGAGCTGTGCTGCCAGAGGCCCGCAGTGCATTCCAATGAGGTTAAAAACCCCAGAACAAACGAATATTTACTATATATATCCCTGCATTGTTTCGCGTTACCCTTTCCAGTGCTGATGGGTACAAGTGTACATTTCACACACTTTTTACGCTTAATAAAACGGTAGAGGATATACAGCGATACATTAATAACCAAATGTACTGTGGATTCCTTCTTACAGACTTGCAAACCGTATAGTATCTTAATTACCTGAGATTTTATTGCAGCAATATCGTAATAAAAAGCACTTAAAGCAAACCGTGGCCAGTGAGTTACTAAGGTGTATCATTCCTGGGCCGTTATAAGCCTTGCATGTGAAAATGTTCCCGTATTTCTGTTTGTGTTTAAATCGCCGCTGCGTTCCTCTTAACGCGCTACTTTGAACGCAGCCATAATGACATTTCTGCACAACATCGTTATAGGCTTCCATCACTCAGTAAAGGGAAAGGCCGCGCTCACACACGCCGCTTCCTGCGAGAGTGCGCACACATACCGCGTCGCGCAGCTGTAGCACAAGTGTTCTGTGCACTCTCCCGGAAAGTGACGTTCAGGCGATGGAGGGCGTGGCGGGGGAGCGGCCATGACGTCACGCGGCTGGTTCGCCCTCATTGGCGGAACCGCCGCCGTGACATAGCCAGCACTCGTCCCCCGCGCCAAAAGACGTGTCTTTTGAAAACACTGCCACGTCAACTCGCTACTTCGGCTGCAGGCGCGCACGCAATAGGACTCATACGCCAAACAGCGAGAGTATGCGAAGAACGCCAAAATCCCATGAAAACAGAACACAGAAACATGGAAAGAACCGCTTGGTCCATTCAGTCTGACCCTTCTCCTATCGGTTCTGAACTTATCAGATCATTTGCTTTCTCTCATATGTAAGATAGCCTTGTATCTATCACAAGCATTTGTAGGGTTAGGGTTACCTCGACCATTATCTTTCCCCATTGAAAGATGTATTTTCAGAGGACTCAAGGCAGGGGTATGAGTGTGTGTGAGTGTGTGTGAGTGTGAGTGTGAGCACTGAGTTAATACTGTTTGCTTGTTGGTATGTAAGTCAGTGTAAATGTAAGTAACAGGCAGGGTATTTGATGTAACGTGGGTGTGGAAATAGCTTCAATTATTTCCCGCGTGGACCACTCCCCACCCAAATCCAACACCCACACCACAAACATCCCGGGCAACGCCGGGGCTCTCAGCTAGTATAATAATAATAATAATAATAATAATAAAAAAAAAACCCACAAAATTCCACAGAAAAGGTGTCATTCCTTACAGCGAGTCCCAGCACGTCACGCGGTGCTCAGGGCGCGAGCAGCCTGGCTTCAGCGCGGCTCTGCGACTCTTACTCACAAAATATTAATTATGATGAAATCTGCAACAACAAAAAATCCAGCACAGCAGCCAGGCTGTGTATTAGTGTGACAGACATGGACGCGTGTGTACGTAGCGCCAGCAATCACACTGTTACTCCTAAAATCGTCCTGCTTTAGGAAGACGCGTAACAATTCCAGTTGCGTGGCACACCCCTTTGGCTGTGAAGGGGTTAATAGCAACACACAAACACCTCAAGCAGTAAAAGAGTTAAACAATAAGACCGATAGAATGTTCTAAGCCAGGGGGAGGGGGGCTCCAGTCCTCAAGGGCCAGCAACAGGTCAGGTTTTCAGGATATCCCTGCTTCAGCACAGGTGGTGCAGTCTTCGACTGAGCCACTGATTGAGCCACCTGTGCCGAAACTGAGATATCCTGAAAACCTGAACAGTTGATGGCCTTGAGGCCTCAAATTAGCCACGCCTGTTCTAAGCGCTTTAAACATGCGTGTGGAAACGTTACATTTCCACCAACTTCTCTTGCAACAAAATAAAAGCATTTGCAAAGCTCCCTCCAAGGAGAAAACGGAGACATTTTCACTGCGATCGTTTAGATTTCTGATGCAACTTCACCTTGGAATGTGGCCTGTGAAACCCTAACCGTTTGCTCTCTAAGGCTTAATATAGCAGCGTTTAAAATACTTCCTGGAGGATAATCGTTGGATTAAAGAGCAGTCACCCCGCACATTACCCGGGGGTATCTCTTGTTTTGTTTATGTTAATGTGTTGCATGTGAATGAAAGATGAAGGTGTAATACATCCCTAGGGATATACCTTACAATGTAGATTATTGGTACATGGGGTATAGAGATGGGGGATTCCTCAGGACCCATCCTGTCACTGATCATCCACTAACTCAATATCATTTAACGTTGTACAAGGGGACGAGGATTCGGAACTTCCGTCCGAGATCTGCAAGGAGAAGGGAGACGGGCCGGCTTCTGGGCGTTAAAAACGTTCTGTTCCTTCTGTAGTAGAGTAGAAAAGTGGTGATATTGCTTGTGTGTGAGCGGGATGGGCGGAGCGGGATGGTCGGAGCGGGATGGGCGGAGAGGGATGGGCGGAGCGGGATGGGCGGAGCGGGATGGGCGGAGCGGAATGGGCGGAGAGGGATGGGCGGAGCGGGATGGGCGGAGAGGAATGGGCGGAGCGGAATGGGCGGAGCGGAATGGACGCAGCGAAATGGGCGCAGCGGAATGGGCGGAGCGGAATGGGCGGAGAGGAATGGGCGGAGCGGAATGGGCGGAGCGGAATGGGCGGAGCGGGATGGGTGGAGCGGAATGGACGCAGCGGAATGGGCGGAGCGGAATGGACGGAGAGGAATGGGCGGAGAGGAATGGGCGGAGAGGAATGGGCGTAGCGGAATGGACGGAGAGGAATGGACGGAGCGGAATGGGCGGAGAGGAATGGATGCAGCAGAATGGACGCAGCGGAATGGACGGAGAGGAATGGGCGGAGAGGAATGGACGCAGCGGGATGGACGCAGCGGGATGGGCGGAGAGGAATGGGCGGAGCGGAATGGGCGCAGCGGGATGGGCGGAGCGGAATGGGCGGAGCGGAATGGGCGGAGCGGAATGGACGGAGCGGAATGGACGGAGAGGAATGGACGCAGCGGGATTGACGCAGCGGGATGGACGGAGAGGAATGGGCGGAGCGGAACGGTCGGAGCAGAACGGTCGGAGCGGAATGGTCGGAGCGGAATGGACGGAGCGAGCGGAATGGACGGAGCGGGATGGTCGGAGCGGAATGGACGGAGCGGGATGGTCGGAGCGGAATGGTCGGAGCGGAATGGACGGAGCGGGATGGGCGGAGCGGAATGGTCGGAGCGGGATGGGCGGAGCGAGCGGAATGGGCGGAGCGGGATGGGCGGAGCGGGATGGGCGAAGTGGGATGGGCGGAGTGGGATGGATGGAGCGGGCAGAATGGGCGGAGCGGAATGGGCGGAGCGGAATGGGCGGAGAAAAGCACTTATATGGCCATTTTGTGCACAGCTGGTCTATGTACGTTTATGTTTAACGCACTTATTACACACATTTCTTACATATTTTCATGGCTGGCACTGTACAAATAAAGAAACACACATACATAGTTTGGGGAAGGTGCTTTATCTCCCAGCACTCCAGCACCCACTGAATTTATCCACAGGGTACTGCATAAATATTACTATATATTATTTTTTATTTGCAATTTATTGTTGCCATTCTATTTGTGTCCGTAGTTTCTATTTCAGCTGGAATGTTCCTAGCAAGGTTTTAATAAGAGTACGATGTGACAGTGTTGGCGTCCAGTCCTATTAATGCTCAACTATATATAAAAAATACACATGCCACTTCTGTTATTATATTCTGCACCCATTGGGGTAAAGCTGACAAACGGTCCGTCTCTGAGTGCGGAGAAATGATGATTCAGCAAGTCTGGGAGTTATTGCTTCTCTCAGGTATCTGCATGCTTAGAATACCTGCCGAGCTTGCAGCCTTACTCTGGATGAGTGCCACATTGAAGCACACTGCACACACTTCCAGGGCTCTGCAATTTCATCTAATCATCTGCCAAACCACTACAGCCGTGCTAACCCCTGCTGATACAGTAACACAGCCTGACATGGCAATTATAATGCAGGCAAGGACAGTACCGAGGCAGTGTATACAGAATATCTACATGAGACTAGAGATACAGAAAACACACACACACACACACACACACACACACACACACACACACACACACACACACACACACACACACACACACACACACAATGGAGCAGACAGAAATATAATGCTTTGTAGACCCATTTTGTAGTACTGTAAATAGGCTCATATGGATT
Source organism: Ascaphus truei (assembly GCA_036426205.1). Classification (NCBI taxonomy): domain Eukaryota; kingdom Metazoa; phylum Chordata; class Amphibia; order Anura; family Ascaphidae; genus Ascaphus; species Ascaphus truei. The sequence continues at coordinate 26,780,637 of CM071581.1, read as the reverse complement.
TAATTGCATTCAATTTAAATATCCATAATTGTAGGTACACAGTTCCGTTATTTCACAATGTATCCCAACTGAAAGTTGCCAGGACCTTCAGATCAATCGAGTATTAACTCCCCATGAGATATTGATATTTACACCTTACTACCATCCAATCCCACATTCTGTGTGTGGTACCATCACATTGAACCCTCAATCTCCTCTACCAATGTACGTCTCTATACAAACATGGACAGTTGGGGGGGGGGGGGGGGAGGGGCTAATGATTAGTATTTCTACCGGTTCAACCATTTCCCAAAATAAAAGAAGATGTACTGTATGGTATTTCTGCTGCTGCGTGAGGAATGCGAGGAAATACCCAGCGATCCAGTACGCGATGAGCCCTGTCATCAGACCACGCTGGGTATGAGTGGTCCTACCGCACCCTAATGAAACATGGGACATTCCTGGAGCGGTGCCATGAAGGCATGGCCATTGGTCATCAGAAACTCCGAGGAATCTGTTACTTGAAATCCCAATAGTGGCATTTGGAATATGATCTCATGTGGAAAGCTGGAACTCATATACACGTCCCTCTTAGCTACCGTGTAACACACAAACAGCATTTCTGAGCCTCGCTAACTAGACAAAAACACGCAAGCTTACAGGTGTTGCCATGGTTTACGATCGTCTAGGAAGGAACATATGGGTTTCTCTGTATCTCATTACATTGCGGAATTTTTATCATCAAGAAGAACTATTCCACAATGCTAAAAACAACATCAAGTGCAACAAGTATTTAATATTCATTAATTCACACTTAACTGTAATATTTATTCTCTAATCTGTGCATTATTTGTGTGTATTTGTTTTAAAACTGACTTTCTGCTCTGTTTTCTCAGCTTAGAGTGGCCAGTTTAAATTAGATTGTTAAATAGGAGAAAGAAGATGCCAAGAAATGTACGAGTTCAGAATTCCTATAAACGCATTTCTCTTCTGCGTTCGTTTCTGGGATCATTGTGTCACACAAAAGCGCCCCAGCACAATGCTCAAGAAACCACAATTGATGCCAAGCCTCTTTTTGTCTCTGGGTACTTTACAGGACACTAGAAATGTCTCTTTTTTTTTGTGGCAGTGGGTCCACCTATGGAGTTTCGTACTCACACTGTCACCCCCAGAATCTTTAGGAACTTTATAGGAACTCATAGGGTTACTTGGAAATTCTAGGTCAGGATTGGCCAACTCCAGTCCTCAAGGGCCATCGACAGGTCAGGTCTGAAGGAAATCCTTGCTTCAGCACAGGTGGCTCAATCAGTGGCTAAGTCGTTGACTGAGGACTGGAGTTGGCTACCCCTGGTCTAGGTGATCACGGAAAGACACACCTAGTCCCACGTTTCTAAATGTAATTCCACGTACAGATTAGTGCAAATTCCCATGTGGAAAATGCCACAAAGTAGGAGATGCAAACCCATGAGATGCTGATCCTATTCTTACTGCATGGATCCTCATAGCTATACTCTAATGACTCATAATACTCGCTCATGTTTAATTCCCACATATTTATAGGGGATTACAAAGGCATGCATAATCTTAAAAGATGATAGAATATGGCATAAAAACTGAATTTTCTTTAATTGTTGAAGCTGAAAGGTCTGTAACTTATTGCTGTACCTTGAACATCTGCTGCAAGAGGAGCTGAAAATTCGGCTTTGGCTTGTGATGCTTCTCTTTGATGCACGTTAAACCCTCTACCCCCGGAGGGGCCTGCGGTGTGTTACTGAGCAGCGCTCGCAGCTTCCATGGCTCACACAACCTTCCCTTTATACATTTCCCTGCTCTGATGCAGGAGTAATTGTTTGGCGCCATTACAGGTCTGGGTTCTCGCCAATTAACAGAGGGGACAAAAGTCAGACTGAAGAATAAAATGGAGGTTTGCCACCAGCGGAGATCCACAGGGCAACAAGACACAGTATCATTGGCTTTACCCCCATGCATGGAAACCTTAGGGCAGGGGTGCACAAACTGGGGGCGCAACATGTTATGCCGCGGGAGCGCGCAAGGCCATGTAACTCCCTCTGACCTTGTCTCCGGCGGCTTCTGGTGACGCGTTGCCATGACAAGGAACCTTAGTGTCCACTGTAGATTTCATTTTAATAAATGAGTATAACTGTTTCTACAGCCCTGTTTGTTTTTGTTTATATGTGGAGTGTCGTTCTATGTTTGTTAGTTAGTTTTGTATGTTTGAGTTATATGTTTTATAACCAGCCGTGTACACTATGATTTTTCTTTGTGTTTAACTCCACATATCACGGGACGTTATCCACGGAGCCATCAAGCCAATCCAGGTGTACAGGATTTGATTACCTTACGAGGAGTCCCAACACCTTTACCAGTACATTTGGACATTCACTGGACTTTATATTTTAAGGCTCCGGTTCTGTTTTTGTATTGTGTTGTGACTTTGTTCAGTCAGTACTATTACGCTGCCTACCTCATATGTACAAGTTTCTTTGTGCTCTTGTTTAATTATTATATTGAGCACATGCACTGTCTTTTTGTTAATCACATATAAGCGCTTTCGAGGCACCGCCCCTTTGTTTCTGTTCTGGGGCCCCTACTCTTCTCAATGTTCATCAATGATCTTCCTACAGCTTGTAAGGAAGCCTCAATACACATGTATGCAGATGACACAATCTTATATGCACACAGCCCTAGCCTCTCTGACCTTGGACACGTACTTCAATCTGACTTTTTGAGACTTGACTTGAAAATTGGATTACCCAAAACAAACTATTTCTAAACATTGACTAGACTGTGATATTCATATTTGGGACCAAGGCTAAATTTGTAAAGGTTCCTATCAAGGACCTACAGATCAGAACCAACTATAATAATATCCTAGCCCCTGTTACTAGTTTCAAATATTTGAGCATATGGTTTAACTCCCATTTAACTTTTGGGTTGCACATTGATACCCTGACAACCAAGACCTATGCCAAACTAGGCGTACTATATAGGAACAAATCCTCCCTAAGTCTGCTGGTCAGAAAGCATATCGCACAGCAGATGCTGATGCCAATTATAGACTATGGAGACATAGTATATGGCTTGGCACCCCAAACCCACCTTGGCAAACTTTATACACTCTACTTCTCACTATGCTGCTTTATTCTCCAATGTAACTACAACAGACATCACTGCGAAATGCTTAAAGAACTAGATTAGTCATCACTTGAGTCTAGGTGCAAAGTTCATCTTTCCTGTCTTGCCTTCAAATACTTTCTGGGCAAGCTACATGTCTATCTGAACAAGCTCCTCACCCCTACCACACACAGCACTTACCATCTGAGATCAGACTTCAAAAGACTGTTCATGGTCCCAAGGTTCAGCAAAGTATCCGGCCGGTCCTCCTTTTCTTACCGTGCACCCCAAAAGTGGAACAACCTACCGAAGACTCTCACAGCCACCACCAGGCTAAGTGCTTTCAAAACTAAAGCTGTCTCACATTTTAATCTGGTCTGTAACTGTTACATACTCCTATAATATATATTATCTCTTTATCTGTGCATGCTATGTCTTGTATATAATGTATACCCTGTTCACTTATGTAGCTATGTATTTGTAACCATGTATTTGTCTTCTTAACTCTATGCCCAGGACATACTTGAAGACGAGAGGTAACTCTCAATCTATTACTTCCTGGTAAAACATTTTATAAATAAAATAAATAAATACAAATAGAGTATCCACAATGTCATGTTATAACTCTGTGTAGAGCAAATCCTACACCTTCCGCTCTGAATTAGGGAGCCCGACGACAGGTGCTGTTATTTCTGGGCCCTGTAACATACATTTCACAGGCGGTTGTTAGTTAAAGTGATAGGAATACAAAGTTATTGCAATATTCACAAGTTACTTCTATTTAGTTTTCATGTTTCCTCGCGTCCATCACTGTTTTTATATTATTTAGAATATGTCACTTAAGAAAACTGGGGACATAGTAAAATTCCCTTTGCCTAATTCATGGTCAGCAGACTGAGAGCCACCAACGCATTACGATGTCTAACTCACCTTAGCACTTGGTATGGTCCCACCTGACTTTTGAAGTGATGCCACTGGGTACAGACATTACAAAAACACATCTCTAATGAGGTGTAGTACCGCCCTGGGGCAAAGCACATGGATCACAGGCAATACACCACACAATAATATTGACTAGGAAAACATGTTACATGCACTGCACATACAAAACAGGCATTGTGATGATGTGAAAATCACCCAGACCGTGACAGAGCCTGGTAACGCTAGTGTGGCTGTCCCACAAAATGTAATGGTAAGTTGCAAAAAGAAAAACATAGGCTTTATAATAACACAAATCTAAATGCTGCAAAAACAAACACGAGACAACGCAAGATGAAAAGACATCATGTTGCAAAAGAAGGTAAATAAGCAAAGAAAAATAGCTTCCACCCTGCGAGGGAAAAGTTACAATGCCGCCATGTAACAAAGTAACAATGAGAACATTGTAAGGGGGGGGGGGAAGGTGCGAGGCAGCGGTAACCATTTCCTAAGTCTGGCACTGCAATTACACCCACAGGGTTGTCCCCATATTCTGTGGCTCACCATGATTGGCATCATAAAAAAACACTGTGACACTGTGACAAGACACCAAGCACTGAGGCTTCTGTGGGAATACATTACCGTGGATGAGATATATACATATATACAGTGGTTGACAAATCACCAAAAAATCTACTCGCCACACAAAAAAATCTACTCGCCACCTAGTACCAAACGTGTGCTGCTTGGGCCAATATTTACTCGCCCGGGGGTTAAATCCACTCGCCCGGGGCGAGCAAATGTATAGGTTTGTCGAACACTGCATATACTGTATATATATATACTTCCCTCAAATCCTTATCTCACTGCATCAAAATGGCAGCGGGTGTCCGGGAAGATGTATAGTGGTGCTTGTGCTGTAAGGTTTAACTATACTATGAAAGCATGAACAATAAAGTGGGAAAGGTGCGTGCCAACATGCAAATGAGGCCGGCAAGGCGAGCAAGTAAGGGCGCAACCAAACAGCAATGGCCCTCATTCTCCAGGGGCTGGATTGTGTTCAGGATGAAGGCAGAGGGTGCTAAGAATCCCCGGAGGGTAAACAAAAGCGGTCATTCAAACCTATACATGGCTACCTACTACCGCCGGACTCTCTCCAGTGAAGCAGCACGGCGAGAACTGTGAGGGGAACTTGGAAAGATTAAATGGGATATTGTTGGCCTTTGTGAAGTTAGAAGATGAAGGCCTCATTGAGCTCAAAAGCAGACACCTACTCTGTTACAGATAATGGAAGAATCAGTGGAGTAGACTTCATCATTAACAAAAGGTCATCTGACGTGGGGGGGAAGAGCCAAGACAAGAAACAGGATAAAAAAATATCTGATGAGAAAACAATTAATGAGGAAACGACAAGAAATGAAACAATTCTAAGGTGCAAGAGTAAGGATTGAATATGCAGAGCTGTGCAAGGGAACCCACAAACGTATAACCGAAGATGTAAGAAAATGCACTTATCCGAAGGAGAGATGAGGACTTGTGTGTGAAATTATACGCGAACACAGATAACACAGGGCCTAATCCAGCAGAGGACAAGCGAGAAGAAACCCCCAGTGATGTACCATGGGTCCTTCCAGAAGAAGTGGCAAAAGCAATCACATCAATTAAGAATGGGAAGGCTCACAGAGAAGATGGAATTACGACTGAAATTGTGAAAGAATCTGGGGAAGAAGCAGAAAAAATCCTTGCAAAACTCTTTACGTGCGGCGTGAAGAGCAGGAAAATTCACAGTTATCCTCATCCAGAAGAAAGAAGACAAAGAAGACCTCAAGAACTACAGACCAATCAGCCTACTGTACTTCCAATCACTTACATAAATATACACACACACACACACAGACACACACACACACCATGCTGCATATAAAACATATCGCATATAATGGGGTGACCTAGTTGCGCTGGTACACTGAATGGTTCTGGAAATATATAAATTTCAAGTTCTGGGTACAGTCTAATGCATGTACAGTATGGTGCAACCTTTTTCAAGAGGTGTTCCCGAACCTCTCGTGATCCGAGGACACGATGAGACAAAACAACACAATAGTGTAGTGGCCTTAATGTAATATGAGAATACAAATAAAATATATAAAAATACAATCACATGAAAAACAATAAAATCTGTGAGTAAGTGACAGGGTGAAAGAAAGGACAAAGTAGGGATAAGATGAAGGTACACGGACCAACACCTATACTGTAATTACCAGATGAAGTCTGGAAGTCAGCGTGTGAGCTCGGGGCTGTTTCATGTGATTTTATATGATTTATTTGTATTCTCATATTATATTAAAGCTGCAGTTCTGGCTCCCGTTTTTTTTTTTTTTTTTACTTCAATAGTTTCATGTGGGCAATCTCTAATTACCTGAAGAACAGCATACTGTAGCTGCCGGTCAATTCGTTCTCCGTCTATTGATCGGCAAAGTTTGGCGACATCTTTAAATATGGGGAATGTAAATGGTTGCTATAGTAACAAGCATGCTTGCTAAAATAGAATACAAGAAAATTGGTCTTTCAAAGTTGTTTTTTTTTTAAAACAGAAAATGCTAAAAGTATTTTTTCTTACTACAGAACTGATTTATTTAAAAACACACATGCAGGATATTGCCTGGACTGCAGCTTTAAGGGTATTACACCATTGTGTTTGGTGTGCCCTTCTGCCCCCGTTGTCTGTATATAAAACATAACTACTGTATATACACTGAGAATCAGTGTTATATGGAGATGTTTTTTTTGATAGAGAAGATCACAGACTCCCAGGAAAACAAGTCACATTAGCTGCTTCCCTGCCAGAGAGGCCTGTGATGCATTACAAAACAGCAACACCATCATCACCATGAAATCTCATCAGAGAGAGAGGATGTGTGCCGTTATCACAACATAAGGAGCATAAGGGGAGGGATCTAGAAAATGTAACAGGCTTATTCTGTAAGGTGCGATAGCGCAGATCACGTGCTATTGCATGAAAAGTTTTAGTTTTGATTTTAATGGGTCTTTTAATGCAATAGCACATCATCAGCGCTATCGCACCTTACAGAATAAGCCCCTTAGATGGATGTGAATGGAAGAAGTGAGTCTAACTATACTAGTGGCAGATTAATCTTTCACGATCCTCTAAACAGCGAAGAGCTGCTGACATGACATATGCATGAAACCCCCTATGCAGTACTGCTCTGATTAAGTACTATAGCAAACGTCTGTTCCCTTCACTGTCACACAGGGACCTGAAACACACAGGCCAGTGCTACACTGGGGGCCCCTGCGGCAGGAAAGACCAACCCCACAAAACATTTGCTGTACTACGGCATCAAAACAAAACACTTAAAATATTCAGAACTTGCTGTTTTACTCAAAGGCTGAAAACCTATTATTGTCTGAGGCCAAAGATGTCAAAGCATTTCAATTTGTATTGATAGATCATAAGAAGAAAGTATGCTGACCGTAAGAAGTATAAAAAAGTTCTAGCACTACAGAATCACAATGTCCCCCAGTCTGGCTCATTCATAAAACAACTCTTTCTAGATACCAGCGAGCGTGGTCCGTCTTCTTCCCCTGTGGTGGAGAATTCACCTTCAGAACATCAGCTTTCAATGAAAGTGTAGTCTGTGGGGAGACGTGAGAATCTATTACTCTAGTCTACACTGTGAGTGTGGCTCAGAACCATTGCATGTGTCTATGGGAAACTCCTTCACTGAGGTACACAAAACACCTTTCCTGTATATGCTGCTGTTCTTTACCTTTACAGGTAATACCCAACAGGACTGGCAGTGATTAGAGGAGAGGATGCACATGCGGTTACAATGTATTCTGTAATATAACTTGTTAATAGATATATCAGCCATGCTAGGGTTACGGTTATAGAAAATCTGATACAGTCCAATAGTGTTACTTTTTATAGTTTTAACATAAGAATTACAAATAAAGGGATCTTTGGACTCTTAAAATATCATGAACCCCAGCACAGATCTGTAATCCTCTTGTGGATCTGAGAAATAAATGAACAACCTGCAAACCCGGTGACTATAATCTGCTGGCCATGAAGTCAAACCTCAACAAGGTCACAGAACCTAATCCAGCCTCCACCACCAGTATCGTGTCCACGTTTAACCAACTATACTTATGAACTACCAAGATTGTTCTTTCTCCTTACATTAAGGCTATAATATTGATCAGTAATTAATATCAATAAAGCGGGTGCATACATGTCTCGATGTGAAGAATAATTGTAAGGTGAATAATGATACATTCATGAAGTTAGTTGCTGTTATTAATGCGGTTATTATTAAAGCACACAATGCTAAGAGATTGATACTTTGTTGTTCCAAAATTCTCCACATCACATGTACAAATGATTAATTCATGCCCGTTTCACCACCTACACGGAGTGTTTCTCTGTAAGGTGCCAGCTTCCCTCCTATCCCCCCGGGGAGTCTAGAAGTTCCAAAGTATTACTGCAGTACTAGGTCACTGATCAAAACCCAAAGACAAATAGTACAAACACAAACATCAACATGTCCTATATCATTTAGACGCCCACTAGATCTTGAAATAAGCGTTTGAAGCAGCAGTGCCACCTACACAGACATTTACTGTGATGGAGACTCTACCGCAGCCTCACACAAACAGCATTCTGGTGTGAGAAATGTAGGGGGGACATGATATGGGCCTCTGCATTAGGGGAATTCTGCCAGCCAGTATTCAGAGGTGGCACTGGGTCTGGGCACTGCAGTAAGGCACCACATGCAGAATGATGGCTGCAACCAAGCAACGTGAAAGAGAAGACAGGACAGGGTTTAGTGGGTTATGAAATATGCTTCAGTAACACAAAGTGGAATAATCTTCAGATGCAAATGTATGAACAAAGCTGTGGAGCTTGTTGATCCCAATCTGCTTTAATCCCTTTGTTACCATGGTTGTCTGCAAATCATTACTCCAATTTACTACTTATATTTTCATCCTGAGAAAGGTTGGGTTGCAGACTGAACCTTTGAACATGTGCAGTAGTTATCAAATGCACTATTTTAAGCAAATGCCTTTGAATTCAGCTAATACTGTTAAATGTGGCAATTTTTCTAACAAGAGGATTCTAATTTGCATTTACTCTCATGCTAAGTGGCAGAGGAAAGTGGGAGCCACTGCAGGGAAGAGGTTATAAAGAGGGACCCTCCGTGTTTCAATCTGTCACCGCTCCGGAATATATACTGTATCCGCTAAAAAGCACATAGATCATAATAAACAAAACCGAGATTTCTTCAGCGCCAGGAATGTGGGACACGCTGGGACACGCTGAGCCTTCGCACCTGACATTCATGCGTGTATCCATTCATAAGCTGCATCATAATTATCTTCCTCAGGGAGGGGTTTTTGTACTGAGCCGGTCGCATGCTATAATAACAAGATATAATTACTAGATAAAAGCACATCCCTCAGACCCCACGCCCCTCCGAAAAACAGCCCAAAGGACAGGCTGCCTGGAGTTATCCTAGATTTGGCTGCAAAATTACACTACCTTGGAGAAGCCAAATGCGTATTTAATTTGAGATTACCTCTTGCCTGCAGTGCTCTGTGCAGTACCTCTCCCGCCTCTCTGCAGTACCTCTCCCGCCTCGCTGCAGTACCTCTCCCGCCTCGCTGCAGTACCTCTCCCGCCTCGCTGCAGTACCTCTCCCGCCTCTCCATTCCACACTGGATTTCATTGCAAACTTTTAGCAGGGTAGTTACCGTGGAGTGTTTGGGACGAAAGCCAGATTGGAATTGGCTAGGGAAATTTGTGTTGGTAGAGAAATCGCTTAATTGGAAGTGAACACATTTTTCCATGACTTTGGATAGAATTGGGAGAAGTGAAATTGGTCTGTAGTTTGAGACAGTGTTTTTGTCCCCACTTTTGAAGATTGGGACAACTCTGGCAGTTTTCTAGGTCTTAGGGATATGGCCTGCAGACAGGATAGAGTTGACTAAGGAAGCAATTGGTGTGGCAATGGCTGGGGCACCAAGTCGTAGGAACCTAGATTGTAGCAAGTCTGGTCCACATTGGCTGCTTAGGTTTAGTTTGAGGAGCGCTTGTGTAATCTCCCCTTCAGATACTGGGCCAAATTGAAAATTGTGGGCAGTGTTGGGAGGGGGTGGGACTATAGGGGTACTCCCAGGATGAGATTCATGTTTGTGGTTTGGGCTGCGTTTCGCTAATAAGTTAGTGGCACACCCCACAAAGTAATCATTGACTGCATTTGCAATGTCAGTGGGGTTTGTCAGAGTAATATCGCCATTAGTGATATTACTTGGTTGAGAAGTATTGCTGCCTCATTGCCTTGTCACAGGCAACGAGAATAGTTCCTGTTTACATCCCGCTTGGTTCTACTAAAATGGTAAAATAGATCATTTGTTACTGAATAAAATGTCAATGTTCAGCATTGTAAACGATAAAGTTATCTAAAGCGAGGCCCAGACTTATTTATCATCAGCAACTAGTCGTTAAAAGTTTCAATGAAACTACCACACCCTCGGGTGGATATTCAGTGCCCCCTCCCCTCTTTCAACCCCCCTGTTACCCAAAAAAGGAAAAATATTTATTACGGTATTATGTCAAGAGAATTTTACAATACCTGTAATGTGATGTATCAATGCCTAATAAAAAATGTTTGGGGAAAAAAAAAAAGTTTCAATGAAACCAAAATGCTAACAAGGGTAACAACGTCTTGTATTCTGTGCCCTGTCACCGCTGAAAAGGTTTTATTGTCTGTGTTTCGGATCCGTATCATATTAACACTACAGTCTAGCACCGTCTCTGAGGAGGCGCAGGCGTGATCTCATTCTCCCTGTACACATGTAGCTTTTCCAGCATGAATCAGATTGGATAGAGTTTACAAATTACATTTTAATGGCGAGTTCATTGGCTGTAACACATTGAAGGTTCCAGGTTTCTGTACAACACTCCGACATTAACACGAGAAGAGCCCGCAGTAACACCCCCTCCGACATTAACATGGGAAGAGCCCGCAGTAACACCTCCGACATTAACACGGGAAGATCCCGCAGTAACACCCCCTCCGACATTAACACGGGAAGATCCCGCAGTAACACCCCCTCCGACATTAACACGGGAAGATCCCGCAGTAACACCCCCTCCGACATTAACATGAGAAGAGCCCGCAGTAACACCCCCTCCGACATTAACACGGGAAGCAATATCTGTGAAACTTTGAAGCTCACGGTCCATACATCACGTTTCTAAACGCTGCTACTCCAGGGATTAAGTTGTGTGTATGGGTTCCGGATCGTTTGCACAGTGCTATACAAGTTCTACTTAACCAACATAAAAATGGCGGAGAAAACTAGTGTTTAATTACCGCAGAGCAACTACAGAAGGTCACGTTTTATTTATGCATAATCTTACATGTAGTTGTGTAAAGGCAGTGATACTCAGCGGTACCCAGTGGTACTCTGTGGTACTCAGCGGTACTCAGTACCATCTTACTGATTATAAATAAGGCCGCAGAAATAAAGCTGGTGGAAATGAAATTGAGCAACAAGTTTGAGTCTGATTTGAAGCCCTCCATGTTCGGAAGGACTTGCAGTACAGTGCACAGCTACATGTATTATTCAGCTACTGAAGAAAACACGTCCTCTGGCATTCCTAGTAATGTATTAAGTCAGAATATTAGTGGTGTGCTCATTAAAGATGGCTGCCATTGGGAACTTTCCTGGGCCATTCTTATGAATCTTGTCCGGTTGCTGCAATAGGGGAATCGCAGAGGCCGTTTCCTCTCACGTTTCCTACAGATTTGTCACCAAATGCTGTGTAGCAATCTTTCCATTCAGAATATGGCTCCTGTGTTTAAACCACACTGTATTTAACTACACAAGCTATGAAGCAGACTTTATGGGTGGAGGAAATCACCTTCTTGCAATTTCAAAGACAGAGAACACTTGCGTGTAAACACATGTCCTGCATAGATACAGTATTGTTACTGTATAATACTTAACGCTGCTGCTTTAAATCCAGTTTCTGCTTTGTCATTTCTTGGTATTATTAAGCAGAGTACTGATGCACAAGTAATATTACCTGGGACTTTAGTACTGGCTGCATACCTACTGTATATAAAGATATTGTTCCAGGCTAACATTTTTCATTAGGGGATATGTATCTTTTGTTCCCTCCCCCCCCCCCAACCCCCCCCCCCCCCCCCCCGCAAACTGATGTAGTGTACTGAGTGTAACGATTTGCAGTGGTTATACAAACCTCTTGCAGATTTCATATGTTTGCAAAGCAGCCCATGATTCCAACAGCTAAATAAACATCGCCATAAACAATTTATGGCATTGTATATACTGTGGGCTCTCCATTCATTTATATTCACACAGCTACACACACACTCTTACATCACTTACTTTCAGGAACCATTTAACACCTCTAGCCATAAATCTCATCCACACCGGGGGAAGGACAAGCACAGATAACATTCCAAGAGACATTGTTTTTAAGTATACCCTTTGCTTGCTTCATTCATTGTAACATCGCCGGAAGAAGAGATCAGTGTATCTCGAAAGCTCGCACAAATAAAAGCATTTCGTTAGCCACAGAACGATATCATCTATTTATTTTTTGATTATATATAGATAGATATATAAAGAGAAAAAGACTGCGCTCCTCAGGTGTAAACTGACACTGGTGTCTGTGAAATAGTTGCTAATTTTGAGTCAACAATGTAGAACTGGCATGAGACAGAAAAATAATAATAATAATAATGTAATGGCTGATTGACTCACACTAATAAAAACACACGCAATGTAATGGATGATAAAATGCTATATGTGCTGATGGTTAAAAGCTGCTGATAATAATGCTATACCAATAAATCAATAAAAATACTACAAATAAGCCGTGAGTGTCATGAATGTTCTAATACCACACAAATGGATTCCCTCTTGGAAAAATGAATGATAATATAATATAAAAAATACGAAAAAATGAAAAAAATGAAAAAATAGAAAAATAACCAAACCAAGGGTCCATATATTAGGATCTTGTTGTTCATAGATATATATATATAGATAGATATAGATATATAGATATATATTGTTAGTCTTTGCATGTATTTGTGAATTTCCATTCCGCCTTTTTCTCCGGTGCCATTGAAGCTCTGTGCTCTGCTTCCCTATTAGGCTTAGTCCATAGACATGGAAGCCGTGCGGAGGCGCGCTGAGGGAAAGCGGTGCTTTCCATTGCCTTAGAGCGCGTGCCGTCCGTGCGCGTGTCTGGGGGGGGGGGCAGTGACGTCACGGAGCTGGTTCGCCCTCATTGGGCGAACCGCTCACGTGACCGGCCCTGCGCTCCCGTGAGAGCCGAAATGAAAGATTTGTTAAGACACACACTTCCGCAAGCGTGCGGAAGCGTGCGCGAGCCCCTGCTAAAGCCGATCTCATTGCGGCTGAAGGGACTCACTGCCGAGCAGCAGCGCGCCTCAGCACGGGTCAGCGGCTAAGCGCTGACCATGCCCGAGGCCAAGTCCGACTTCATGAAAACGTTTGTGAGATACTATATGGTGCAGGCTCTAAATGTCAAGACCGATAACCAGTCCCACTATAGGATAATACATAGGGCCAAACTGACTAAGCGATGCTACAATGCATCCACTCCTGTACTGGAGGAACTTGTATCTCATCAGCACATTGCTGGCCCCTTCCAGCCCCGAAGGAGTTAAACACAAAGCCATGTTTTTTGTTGCATGGTCGAGTTAATATCTTGATTGCTGCCCCATTATGATATAGTTGTTTTGTGTTTTCATCATGAGAATGCGAGTGAAGATAAGAGTTTAAGCTGTTCTCTGCTTATCAACACACAGATTAACACAAGCTCTTCTTTTAAGCAAGTATTGGAAGTATTTTGTCAGGAGTAACACGCCAAGGGGAGATTAAGGTCAAGCCTTTTTAAACTAAGATTTTTTTTCTCAATAACTGTAGCAATATCCAAATGACATGGTGCACACAATGTTAGGCTTGTCCTTTCTTGTTAGTGCTGTTAGTGCTGAGGGAGAGAAAATGGAACAATAACAGAGATGAAATGTACGATTTGTCTTCCTCCCACACAAATTAAGTTTAATCTTTCATTTAAGTCACATTCATCTTCCAGATCCTCTGTGATACATATAATACTTGAGTATTTATCATGAATTGTGACATTGTCCATGAAGATAATTCTGGGCTGCTCTGCTTGGTACCTTATTGGTTCTACCCGACAGGAATCGTGTGCATGGTTGTCAGACAAGAATATTTTCACTGTTTTACACAACTGTCATGGCTACAACTAGCCTGCCACTTACTCACAGCTGTTTAAAATGTTTTATAATGAAATTCCTATTTGTCATATACAATTTAGCCCATGATTGAATCGAGGCCCCTTCTTTTTATGCAAGAGGTAGGTGGCCAATAACCATTTCAAAGCAATAATAATGCCTATGCCGGTTTTATTCACTAGAGTACCATATATGCCAATAATAAAAACAATGAGACAGCTGCGCGATAGTCTTACACAATGCTGTGCTGTGCTGGTTTTATTAGGTGTGATGCTTCCTGCACACCTCTTGTCATTTATTTCTGTATTTGTCTGACAGTGTACATTGCATTACCAAGGGCTTACAATCTAATTTTTGGTAACAGAAGTACGAGGGAGACGAGACAAGCTCACAAAGATTGTACCTCTAACTTCCCTCTGCAGACAAGAAATATTCTGGTCCATAAGTAACAAAAATAGAAAAATGTTTACAAAGCCTCAGCCACACACACCTGTATGAACTGATTCTTTACAATCTTTCCCTGCTTGTGCCCCCCTGCCTGCTTCCCTCCCTGCTTGTGCCCCCCTGCCTGCTTCCCTCCCTGCTTGTGCCCCCCTGCCTGCTTCCACCCCTGCTTGTGCCCCCCTGCCTGCTTCCCTCCCAGCTCCCTTACTTTCTCTCCGGTGTCAAATGACGCTGTGGCGTCACATGACGTCACTTTGCCATGCCAACATGTCACATGACCCCATTGCGTTGCCATAGTGATGCGTCACCAAAGAGAAGGTAAGTGAAGTTGCAGAGGCCTCACGCGATCCCCTGGCATTAATTTAAATGCCGTGGAGGAAGAGTGTGGGGCCTCTACAACCGCCGCGCCCCCCCCTGAACAATCTTGCGCACCCCAGTTTGCGCACCGCTGCTTTACATCACAACCTATAGGGAGTGTCATTACAATTACCCCTTAACCATTTTGTTGCCAGAAAGATCTGCCATTTATAGTCATGTCACATCCCAACTGTCATGATATCATGAGATATTAAGTATTTTAATCAATCGAGAGAGAGAGAGAGAGAGAGAGAGAGAGAGAGAGAGAGATTAAGAAACAGCCCATGACCAGGCCTCAAATATGGCTATACTAACCCTAGAATGAACGTAAACCTTTTAAAAGTTTAAATGTACCTTCAAAGGAATTCATCAGAGGATCTATGAAATATCGGGGGGAGAGGATGGCCAAGATGACAGCCTACAGGTTTGGGTAAAGTTATTAAATATGAAGTTCTGGGTTTTAAAAAGTTAAAAGTCAAAAGAAAGGGTTTCTTCCTTCACGTCGTAAAAATGTAATCTAGAGACATTGATGAAAGGAGGAGATTGAGACCATGCCCTGAATGGTGAGCTTATGTTGTTTTAATTGAGTGAATTTAGAATATAAACCTTATACCTGGGATTATGAATCAGAATTCAACAGTGGTGTGTTTTGGGATCAGTCACATGAATTCTCATCTTTCCTACTCCAGTGACCTCTTTGGGAAGAACCTGATACTTGTGGTAACATAACAGGGACATTCTGATTATTAATCTTTTTATTTTATGGAACTGTTTGCATGTAATACGGTATGTTCTTGTAATCTTTTTCTGTAACTAATCCTTTGGGCTCTGATGTTAACTGTTGCACGCTTTGTAGAGACAATGTTACATATGTACTACTGTATGTAACTATGTAACATTGTCAGACACATTTTGCTACAACAGATTTTTGAGTGTTAAGTGAATCGTTTTCTTAATAAACATGGACCAGAGACTCAGCAAATTAATATTTTGATCATTTCTTTGGTGGTGGAAGCGTATCAAAGATATATTGTGACGGATTGAGGGTATATATTATTGATTTGAGGGACCTTTGCGGAAGGTGAAAAGTGGGTCAGCTAGTTAGCTGTGTATACTAACCCTTGTCATATATATAAGACATGCTCACAGGTGTGCTATTCGTGACAAATGGTATATTGCACAGATTGAGGGGAAATATTATTCATTTGAGGACCTTAATGGAAATTGCCCAGAGACCCAAGACTGTTCTATTCTAAGGAGTCCAGCAGTTCTCACCCTGCCAGTGCCCTAAATGTGTACCTGCAAACTGCTCTCAAGCACCTGGGACCAGTAGTTCATGAAATACGGTTGCAGTTCATCATCCAGTTCCAATAGCGTGAGGCTAAGAGAGAAAGACAAGTTGCGAGATATGCTGCAGAATGTGCAGCTGAAAGAGAAAGACAAGTTTCAGAAAGAGAAGCTGCGAGATATGCTGCAGACCTAAGGCACCAGCTAGAACTTGCCAAGCTTGATAAGGCATCGCCAGCACCAAGCAGCACAGAGTCCAGCCATTTCAGACCCCGTATGGAGATTTTCCCAAATCTGGAGAAAGATGGAGACCTGGACACTTTCAGTTGCCGTGTGATCTGTGGGCAATGTATTTTTTGTCCAAATTGAATGAAAGAGCCCTGGATGTCTTCGCTGACCTTCCTGCACACCTTGACCAGCATTATGAGGCCATCAAAGCTATTTTGCTGCATCATTTCAATATCACCCCCAAAATCTACCGGCAGAAGTTCAGAGCCCTAGCGGGGTTCTGATCTGGTGTGGCACCTGACACCTTTATGCAAGCAGTGGATTGGGGGGATTTTGCCTAAATGAGCCATGTAAATACTGTATTGCTGCATGGGAACTTTGCTGTCAAAAGGATCAGCGTTGTAGAGCTCTTCCTTTCAAAATCTAATAAACAACAGTATGATCTTCAAATGTCACCCACTATCTGTATATACATTTTGTTTGCATGGAATATATTTCTCAAGCATCTCAGTAACGGGCATTAGCTCTCCTGTAGTGTTAAACTGGTGCAAAGTGATGTGTCTGCTGTATTTCATGCAAAGGGCCTGGGATGAATTTCTGCATTGTAATAATGTACCTCAGTTCAGCATTGCATGCCAGTGTATACAGGATGAGTGACTGCAGCCTGTGAAATCACTGAAAGATTTCTTCATATTGTAACTCTACTTGCTCGGCTCTTAAGGAAGGAATATGTGCAGTCTGGGCTCAGTCTCTCAAACCTTTTCAGGGTGCTGGGTCCTCACAGTCTTGGCTCAGTCTTTCATACCTTATCAGGGTGCTGGGTCAGTGCAGGCTGGGCTCAGTCTCACAGACCTGGTCAGGCTGCTGGGTCAGTGCAGGCTGGGCTCAGTCTCTCAGACCTGGTCAGGGTGCTGGGTCAGTGCAGGCTGGGCTCAGTCTCTCAGACCTGGTCAGGGTGTTGGGTCAGTGCAGGCTGGGCTCAGTCTCTCATACTGTACTTGGTCAGGTTGCTGGGTCAGTGTGTGGGAGCTTGGGGTCTCCTGAGATGAACCGCATTGATTTCAACCTCTGGGACCCCCTGCTTCCGAGTTACAGGCCCAGATATAGGGTGCCGATATCTCCTCCAGTATTTAAATGTCCCCGTCATGTGACGCGGACGCTTTAAAAATGGCGGCGACCCAGGCATCTGATGCCCCATACCGGGGCCTGTAACTCGGGAGTCAGGGGGTCCCTGAGCCTGAAATCAAAGCGGTTCAGCTCAGGAGACACCCTGCTCCCGCACACTATTAATAAAATACATTAAAGCAGCTTCATTAACTTAGCAGCTAGCCACTAAGGCAATGAAGGGGTTAAGGCCAAATAGCAGCTTTATTGGTGGCAATTACCCCCCAATAAACCTTGCAATATGTACTGGGCACCCACTATCTCTGCCCCCAACAACCCCAATACATTTATTTATTTTTCATAGGAATGTTACTATGGGAGGGCGAGAGGGGATGGAAAGGGAGTGGGGGGGAGAAAGGATGGAGAGGGAGTGGGGGGGAGAAAGGATGGAGAGGGAGTGGGGGAGAGAGAGGATGGAGAGGGAGTGGGGGAGAGAGAGGATGGAGAGGGAGTGGGAGGGAGAGAGGATGGAGAGGGAGTGGGGGAGAGAGAGGATGGAGAGGGAGTGGGAGGGAGAGAGGATGGAGAGGGAGTGGGAGGGAGAGAGGATGGAGAGGGAGGGGG
>CM071581.1:26746734-26762086 GCA_036426205.1 Ascaphus truei | reverse complement strand
GAGAGAGGATGGAGAGGGAGTGGGGGAGAGAGGATGGAGAGGGAGTGTGAGGGAGAGAGGATGGAGAGGGAGTGGGGGGGAGAGAGGATGGAGAGAGTGGGGGGGAGAGAGGATGGAGAGGCAGTGGGGTGAGAGAGGATGGAGAGTGAGTGGGGGGAGAGAGGATGGAGAGTGAGTGGGGGGAGAGAGGATGGAGGGGGAGTGGGGAGGAAAGGAGGGAGAGAGAGAGAGAGGAGGGTGGAGTAGGGGAGAGAGGATGGAGAGGGAGGGAGGGGGAGAGAGGATGGAGAGGGAGTGGGGGGGATAGAGAGATGAGGGGGGCAGAGGATGGAGAGGGAGACGGGGGGAGAGAGAGATAGAGGAGGGGGACAGAGGATGGAGAGGGAGAATGGAGAGGGAGTGGGGGAGAGACAGGATGGGGGAGGGGGATGGAGAGGGAGGGGGGAGACAGGATGGAGAGGGAGTGGGGAGGGAAAGAGGATAGAGGAGGGTAGGAAGAGTGGATGGGGCAGGTGAGAGGATGGGGGAGAGCGGGGA
Organism: Ascaphus truei; assembly: GCA_036426205.1. Lineage (NCBI taxonomy): Eukaryota > Metazoa > Chordata > Amphibia > Anura > Ascaphidae > Ascaphus > Ascaphus truei. The sequence goes on along the minus strand of CM071581.1, from coordinate 26,761,549 downwards.
GGGAGAATAGGATGGGGAAGAGGGAGGAGAAAGAGAGGGGAGGATGGGCAGAGCGGGAGGAGGAGAGAGGATGGGCGGAGAGTGAGGAGAGATGATGGGGGGTGGATAGGGAGGAGGAGAGAGGATGGGGGGATAGGGAGGAGGAGAGAGGAGGAGAGAGGATGGAGGAGGGAGATGGAGAGGATGGTGGGGGGACAGGGTGGAAGAGAGAATGGGGGAGAGAGAAAAAGGCAAAAAAGGGGATGCGCCTTTTGACTTAATTTGTTTTCTAAATATTTTTTAGTGTGTCTCGGTTTTTACATTTGAAAATCTGTACACCCTAGTTATTATATATATATATACAGAGTAGATTAAGATGAAAAAAGATACATGTCCATGGAGTTCAATCTATGTTAAATTTATATGACAGATACTTATCCTATATTTTTATTTACAGTATATTGATCCAGAGGAAGGCAAACAACATAACACCAGTGACACATTATCAAATAATATCTCTTAAAGGGAAAAATAAATTCCTTACTGACTCTAACATTGGCAATCGGATTACTCCCTGGATCAACATCCTGCCCATGTTTACTTATTTGGTATATCCCTGTATACCGTTCCTTTCTAAAAAACAAAAACAAAACAAAAACAAATCTGTCTAACCTTTTGTAATGAAAATGCCAGAAAATATTGAATATATTAATAAACTGGCACACAAACAGTTAACTTGATCTACGAGTACAACTTAAAAATACATGTATTGTTTATATGAGGGTCAGTAACCCAGCCTGGGGTTCTGGGCGTCTCTAGAAGGGAGCGTAACCTCAGGTTATCAGGGATGACCAAGATTTAGAAATAAATAAAATTGCCGCTCACCAAAAATCCATAGAATATATACATAGATAGGAGGTGCATACGGGAGATGATAACATATATCAGGACAGGAAGGGGTATACAACCTGGTCATCCATGGCAGAACCAGCTCACACGCTACTCTCCACTCCGCACTCAAGGTGACAAAGCGTAGGTGCGCGAAACGATCGTCGGTGTTTTTATGACGTCATATCTGCGACGTCATCAGTGAGTGCGGAGCGGAGAGTAGCGTGTGAGCTGGTTCTGTCATGGATGACCAGGTTGTATACTGCCGAGCTCAGACCGCATCAGTGTATTAGTTATTCTTACACTGCACTGCAGAGCCGTCCTGCTACTTTGCTGCTAAACAATATACACACATTGTAACGGGTTTATTTCCATGTGGCAAACTTGCGAGCCGGGACCCCACACAGGGAGGAATTTGAGCTAATGTAACGGATATCTCTATTGCAGACCCCTTACACATCCCCCGATCTAGGAGGCATTTAATATATACCCTACAGACTTAGGGACTCTGGCAGATATATGTTTGAATTACCGGCACAGTGCAGCACCAATTACCTTGGGGTAGGATATTCTGAGTAACCGTCGACATATATAGACTAGATGTGTTCCAATCCTACTCATGACTATGTTATGCCTACACCTCGCCTAGTATATGAGTGAGTGTTTGATAGAAGGCTACATGCAGTAGTCTGGTATGATTTACCAACAGGGTTAATTATTTGCTAGCAGGTTGCTGACCATATAGGGGTACACAGCCCACTCCTCGCACCCACTCCCTGTTTCTTTTAACAATTGTGTTTGTCTTTGCATATCTGTATATTAACATATTTTATTGTATATCAGTAAATGGTGTATGGGTCCTCACCCAGGGATTGAACCCTTCCCAGCCATTTAATAGTATAGGTGAGTGCACATAGGAATTCTTTTGGGTGTTTCTTTCTTAACCCCTTCCTGTCCTGATTTATGACCAAGATTTACCAGGATTGCCAACGACAGGGTGGGTACAGCCGGGACAGGTGCCCCGGGACAGGTGTCTGCGACCCTGGTCCTGGGGATCAGCTTCAAAGAGGATCTCACATTCCTGAAATATCCCCCCAATCAAATGCGACAAGGTGACAAAGTTACTGTAATTCTGCATTTTCTTACCCATTCCGTAAATATGAGGTGCCTGGCATACGGTTACCATTTACAAGGATGTGAAATATGTATATATATATATATATATATATGTCCAGGGAACTCAGCTGCTTACATCGATACAGAGAATGGCAGGTTCTATCTATGTTATATCTCTGATATTTTTCATGCCAAAGTAGAAGTTGTGTTGACGTGTTTGATATCTACACGTGTATGTTAATTATACAAACACAACAGTGATAATAGCGTTCTTCTAAATATTATAGAAATTACATTATGAAGTATGTTATATATTCAGCCATGTTTTAATTCAAAAGAAAGAATTAAAGGCTGCAGATTGAGATGGGGTTAGGAGACAGCCAGGGGGTGGGTTTATGCTACTGTAGTTCCAATGCATGAAGTTTAAGATATAAGCCATGCAATTGAGATATGAAATTGGAGAAATTGGATGTATTTCCATATTTCTAACTTCAAGCCCTCTCTGAAATAATCTGATGATATTATGCAGTAACATAATTAGATCAATCTATTTAACTCCTTTATATATTATGAAAATGTCTGCATTTATTGCACAGTATGTCTTTGTAATCCTTTTCTGTAACCTGTAAGCACTGTACTTTTTTTGTATATTAAATATCAAATGTAATAAGTAATACTTTGGGCTCTGATTAAACGTTGCATGTTTTGAAAATAGTCATTACATTTTTGGACACATTTTGCTACAACATATTTTTGTGCCTATTTTCTTTAGTAAACAGGGACCTGCAAGACTCTGCAAGTGCATCTTAATATCTCTTTGGTGGTGGCAGCGAATAAACATATATTTTGTGACGGATTGGGAGGGAAATTATTCATTTGTTGAACCTTGCATAGGTGAAAAAAAGATCAGCTAGATAGCTGTGTGTATTAACCCTTGTCACATATATAAGTCACATGCCCTTCCCCTCAATACCCGACTAGCCCCCTCGCTATCCACCTTTAAGACCCACCTTAAGACACATCTGCTTAAAGAAGCATATGAGTAGCACTGGATAATCATGGACACATGACACAAAGCTTGGCCCCCTGCAGACGCACTTACTAATATTCCCTCCTACTGTCTCTGTACGTTCTCCCTACCTACCAATTAGATTGTAAGCTCCTCGGAGCAGGGACTCCTTCCTTAATGTTACTTTTACAGTATGTCTGAAGCACTTATTCCCATGATCTGTTATTTATATTTGTTATTTATATGACATGTATTACTACTGTGAAGCACTATGTACATTTTATGGCGCTATACAAATAAAGACATACATACATACATGCTCACAGGTGTGCCGTTCGTGGCACCTTTTTTTTTTAAGATATCTATTGTATCTGCCATCACAGTCTCCATGGGTAATGAATTCCACATTTTAACTGCCCTTACTGTAAAGAACCCTTTCCTTTGTTGCTGGTGAAATCTCCTTTCCTCCAACCTTCAGGGTTCGGAATTCGATGGCATACTGGCCCACCGCACGTGTTCCCTGCCGGATTCGAAGGAGCGAAGCAGAAGCAGAGGCGCGACCGGGAGCGTGAAAAACTTTTTTGAATGTTTGGAGAAAGGCAGCGGAGTCGTTAATCAGTGGGGATTCCTTTTTCCAGAGGGGGGAGGCCCAGGCCAAAGCCTCGTCTGTCAGTAGGGAAATGACGTAGGCTGCCCGGGATCGATGAGTGCAAAACACGGAGGGCTGGAGTTCGAACTGAATCGAGCATTGGTTCAAAAATCTTCTACAAGTCATAGGGTCCCCTCCATAATGTAGAGGCGTCAGGATCTGTGGTTCTCTGTGCTTTGGGGATGACGGAACTGGCGCCGGAGAAACTGTCAGCAATGGCGGTGCAGGGGTAAAACCCAGCTGAAATGTACCCAGCCGGGAGATAATGTCCTGAAGTCAGCAGGAAATGAGTGCCATCTGTTGGTTTTGCTGTGCGAGGCGTGTCTCGTGATCTCCAAGCAGTTCCCCTTGGGGAGATACGGCACGCGCTACCTCATCGGGGTCAATGTTTGCGCCGAGCAAAATGTGACGGCGCTCATCTCAAATCAGTTGGTGGACCCGAGGGGCTGAGGTAGGGATACAAATAATCCGACCACAACCCAGAATCCTGTAAGAGTATCCGTAGTCGGTATGGAAGCAGGGGTCAGGGCTGGCGGCAGAGCTGCAAAGTCCAGGCGACAGGTAGAGGTCAGGGCTGGCAGCAGAGGTGCAAAGTCGAGGATGCAAGCGAGGTCAGGTGGAAGGCAGCGAGGTCGGGGTCACGGTCCAGGGTCAGCAACAGGAATTCAAAACAGGCAAGAGGGTAAGGCTGCGTCCATAGAAGGACAAGCAGCGCTGAGCCGTGTGAACGCTCCGCGCTGAGTACCTGCATCCTCAATGAGGATGTTTTTAGAGGGGGCTCATGCGAGCGTCCGCAGGCGTGCTGAGGAGTTGGATTTTTCAGCCGACAGCCAAGCTTTTTTTCAGCGCGCTGTCGGCTGAAAACATCCAATCAGCACGAAGCAGCGTCAACGTCACAGCGCCGCCTCCCCCCACTTCCCCCCGCCTCCTGATCGCGCCCGCTGGCTCGCCTGCATGTGCATGAAATCGCACAGCTTCAGCAGGCGAGCCTCAGCGTCAGCGCTGTTTAGCACTGCTCCCCCCCTCTATGGACACAGCCTTAGGCGTAACTGTAAAGTCCGACACGAGCTGCAAACACACAGAACTTTGCTCGGCGAATGCGTATGGTAACTGCAGCCTTATAAGGCAGGCTGCCAGTACCCAAAATGGTCACAGAGAGCAGACATGGAAGGAGAGACAGAAAACCTGGACTGTAGTGAAAACCCGGCACGGATCGAGCAGAATCCTTACAGTTGTTCCCAAAACTAAATTCCATATTCAAGGTGGGGTCTTATTAATGCTTTATACAGTGCCATAATTATGCTTTCTGCCCTTCCATGCATACCCCGTTTAATGTAAGATAAGATATTTTTTTGGGCCTTTGCAGCTACTGCCTGACATTGGACACTATTACTAAGCTTGCTGTCTATAAGCACTCCTAAACCCTTTTCCATCAAGGATTGTCGTAATTTTGTCCCATTTCATTTGTATCTAGAATGTTTATTCTTGTTTCCCAAATGCATAACCTTACATTTATCTGTATTAAACCTCATCTGCTATTTACCTGCCCAAGTTTCCAGTCTATCCAAGTCCTAAGATGGAGACTTTGCTCTCTATGCCAACCTCAAGTCATTAATAAACAAGTTAAAATGCAGTGGTCCCAGTACTGAACCTTGAGGTACTCCACTCACAACTTTAGCCCAAGTTGATAAGGCTCCATGACAACTCTCTGTTGTCTATCCTTCAACCAGTTTGCAATCTAGGTGCAATCCAAACCAATTCCCTTTATGTTGTATACTAACCTCAAGTGGCACCGTATTAAAAGCCTTTGCAAAATCTATGTATACCACATTAACTGCATTACCCTGGTCTAAATTCTTACTTACTTTGTCAAAGAAACAAATAAGGTTAGTTTGGCATGAGCTATCCTTCAAAAATCCATGCTGACTATTACTAATAATTTTGTTTTCCATTAGGTATTTCTGAATATTATCCCGTATTAAACCTTCAAGTAGTTTCCCCACTATTGAAGTCAGGCTTACAGGTCTGTAATTCCCCGGTTGTGATCTAGCTCCCTTTTAAATATAGGCGCCACGTCTGCTTTTCGCCAATCTAGTGGTACCGAGCCTATGGAAATGGAGTCCTTGAATATTAAATGTAATGGTCTAGCTATTAATATACATATACACATATACATATATAGCTGTTAGATCCAATTATAAATCAAAATGTATACTGAAAAGTAATACAGCCCATAAGCGGTGCTGCTCCAGAAGACTTTCTCCGGCACCAGGTGGCCCATTCACTCCAAAGTGCCTTCAGGCGTGTTCCGGCAGCAGGAGGGTCTCCTGTAGTAGCCCAGCGTAGTAAATATATATCGCTCTCTAAGAAGTAGGAAACAGCATTTCAAATCATGATCTCACTAGCATCCCAAAGCGTGTGTCCCTTGTAGGATTTGCAGGAAACAAGAGGGCTTACAATGAGAAACGTATCTAAGAATAAGGAGAACAGTTCACAAAGATCACAGCAGGGAATGATTGGTGTTTGTTGATTGAGTTCTGCGCTGGAAACTCCTTCCTGAGGATAAAATGCTTGTCCACCCACTGTGGGCCAAGAACAAACATAAACTAAAGCATCAATTGACAATAAAGCTTCCAGACCATTACACGGAGGTTCAGCAATGTGTGTTGTGTGCCTGCAAGTGTCCTCACAGTGTGAAAGCAGGAACGTTATAATGTGCTGGGTGTCAGCGGATGTGTCATTAACTCAAATGTGAGTAATGTAAGCGTGCAATTTAGTGTGCTTTGCAATTCCTGCAGCTGAGCTTCAAGCCTTTTTTTACCATATCATTTAGTGCCCAGATGCCCGAGAGAAACATTAGTGGGGAGGAGAGCAGAAGGAGGGACGGGGTTTATAGGAAAGAAGACCAATTTGACACACATTGAATATTTGCTATACATTGATTGATTAGACCTGTGCATGCTTGGAATAATTTAAAAAATGCATTTTTCATTTAGGAAATACATATACGAAACCTGAGCATTACGTTCAGAAATATCACAGAGTCGTTTAAAAACTGCTACAATCTATTACAAGCTATACTTGTAGTTTGATTGTAAGCTCCTCGGAGCAGGGACTCCTCTTCCTTCATGTTACTTTTATATCTGAAGCAGTTATTCCCATGACCTGTTATGTATATTATTTGTTATTTATATGATTACAACATGTATTACTGCTGTGAAGCGCTATGTACATTTATGGCGCTATATAAATAAAGACATACCTACATACCTACATACCTACATACCTACATACATACGCATACATACATACATACATACATACATACATACGCATACATACAGACATACATACATACATACGCATACATACATATATACATACATACGCATACATACAGACATACATACATACGCATACATACATACATACATACGCATACATACATACGCATACATACATACATACCTACATACATACATACATACGCATACATACATGCATACATACATACATACGCATACATACATACATACATACATACATACATGCATACATACATACATACGCATACATACATGCATACATACATACATACGCATACATACATACGCATACGCATACATACATACATACATACACATACATACATACATACATACATACATACGCATACATACATACATACGCATACATACATACATACATACATACATACTCTGCCTCACTGTAACCGACGGGAGGGCAGTAAGCGGAGATTAAATAAAGGAGTACATGTTGATAACTAAAACATCTAGAGATCTATGTATTAAAACATGACATGCGTGTGCAGAAATGTGCTGCGGTCACTGATTTACTTGTAGATATATTTGGGGCAGGAGGATTGGTTCTGAGAGCAATGGGAGAAATAAAGAGAGTTACGTGTCACAAGCGGAAATGGCACATACCGTGGATGCATGTCATGGCTCCATGCGTCACGCTATGCTAGGTTGCACCTGCAGTCATTTCACACGACTTTCCAGTTCTACAATAACATTGGGTCGTATTTAATATTCTGACGCTGTAACCTTTATCACCGGAGACATTTTGGATTATTTGAAGTTATTGTTATTCGAGCCGCACTGAACCCGATTCCCTGTGATTAGTCAGACAAATGATGTACAGTTGTTGTCAGAACATCCCTTAGACTGTAATGGTATCCATTAATATAACAAGGTAACGCCACCCCAGCCGGCTGTGCTCATTTATTTGGGCTTTGTAGCGATCTGCATAGAGTTGAAGAAAAACGAGGTGATTATTTCTGCACATGGTCGGTTTTGGTATCTCAGTGTTCCTCACAGTGGGGGCTTAGCATGGTGGAGTATGTTGTAGGCAGCTGTACCTGCTGAATGTTATTGGACAACTCTAAAATTAGGCAAGTTGCAATATACATGGTTATTGAGTAAAGCAACACATTTGTAAGAATGAAGAAAATGACTGAAACTCTCCCATGTCTGTAACACCCAAGCAGCAGTTCCTAATGCCTACTATCCATTCAGCCATGTAAGTAATACCAACGGTAGGTACCGCACAGCTGTAAGATGGGTGGGCAAACATATATGCAAAGATCCCACAGAATTAGGGTTGCCAGGTGTCCAGTATTGAACCGGACTGTCCTGTATTTGAATACTCTGTGCAGTAATAAATGAGAGGTACTGTAATACTGGACATGTATGTGTCCGGTATTACCTCCCTGGACATAGTGACCTGACGCACCTTTCACCATTGAGTCCAGTATTTTTGGAGAAGCCACCTGGAGACCCTACACAGAATAGGTGTAAAAGAGCAGCGTGCGGGTGTTGCACGTTGGGAAGGAAATCTCAGGATCGATGTGTTCAGCATCACCAGCAGTGCCACACATTTACTGTTTAAATGTGGTAGATTTTCCTCTGAGGAACGAAATGTTTCAATAACACATTCAGTGCCAGAGAGAGTAGCTGCATATTGCGATGTCCCGCTGGGCCTTCGGAAACCGGAGTGTTTCAGGCTGCTGAGGATATTGTAATGAGGGGCCACAGACCCTGCACCCCGTGGAGATTTGCCGATATCTGTAAAGAATCATTATAAAAATTGCATCTATGAGAGCTCAATTATTTTAGCTAAAAGTGGCATTATCTGCGGAGAAGGAAATGTAATAACTGCCTACAGCATCTAACCGGACAAGGAACCCTACATCGTGGTAATATAAATCTGATTATTTAAAGCAGCAATCCCGGAAAATAGAAGAGGATTTTTTCACATATTTGGATCCCGGGGGTGCGGATTTTGGCTCCGGGAACCCTCGCTTACCAGGATAATTACCAAGTTAGTGGCCGATGTCCCAGCTGTTTGACCAATATGTCATCGGTTGCAGGTCCTGTCACATTGTTTCCCTGCTTAACCCTCAGCACTAACTAAGACGGTAATTATTGCTCACTACGTGGCCACTATATTACCAGTCCCGTGGTCTTACCCTTCTTACTGCTCACATACTTCCACACATGACTGCGAGTTTCCAAGGTGCAATTACTTTTCAGTCTCGCTGCTGTGAAAACTGATCCGAAAACCGCACCAGAGGGAAAAAGGAAAACGTATTTCTTTACTTTGTAATCTGGTGCTGTTCCGGTTGGACTCCGGCTTTAGTGTAGCCCTTTAATTCTGGTCACTTCTGCACGTGGTTCTTTGTTTTATTGCTCAGACTGTTGCAGGAACTGTATGCAGCAAAAGCACAACAAATTTCACAGGCAGTCTCCGGGGCCCCTTTGAACTTCAAGGGCCACCTCCCATCCCAACTTCTGACACCATACGTAAGAGATGTGTGCAGAGGTACATATAATGGAGATTGGGTGAAATTATATCTTGGCTTTATTGAGCCTGTTCCTTTATCCAGGCAAAACATACAAAAACAACAAAATAACAAACCCCTATCCCTGTGTAAGGGCTAACTTACTTCCCCAGACCCTATCTGCAGGACTGGAGGGTTATTCCCATTACCAGCCTATCACCCCAAAGTTTCAGGAGGTACATTAAGCAGGTGGCCCTCTGTGTCAGTCTCTGGCAGGTTCCTGGGTCCTCTGTGTCCAGGAAATATAGGTCTCTGGGTGTCTATATGTCATGATCTCAGCACAGCCTCTGTGCTCAAGACAGTGTCTGTGTGCAGGCTTCTCTGCTTTCCTGTGTCAGCCCAATTGTGAGCTAAGGAATCTCCCTCTTGTTTCTTACATCAGGCTTTTCTAGAAGTCCTAATCAGTCAGGTGGAGTCTGGTTGATTGCCTGTTTGCAATAAACCAGCACACTGCTGGATTTAGAGGCAGTTTCTCTCAGACATAAGTCCCTGTTACAGTCATATACAGTACATATGATATAATATTATACCCCTCTCATAACCCTTTTTAAAGAATATTAGTGCAACACCCCCCCAACCCCCCCCCGGCTGCAGTAGATAGGGTGTACATGAAGAACTGTTGATCTACATATTACTGGCAGTCTCTATACACTCTCCCTGACAGGATTAGGACCTGCTCACAGAGTGCTAGCTCCAATGTTACCTTGACCCTCAGGGTCTTCTTCATGGGATCAGACCTTGGCATGGGAGTGGATGTAGATGGTAGATAGGCGCCAGGAACTTTTGAACAGGATGAGGTTTATTGGGTGCAGCACACATTTCAAGGAGTATATCCTGTCATCAACAGCTGCCCTGGCAGCTCCCAACCGTCCTGGGTAGAAGTGAGCACCTTGTCCCTTCCCCCAGGGGGAAGACTGGAACATCCTAGCACATGGCTAGGCTAAAACTGGAACACACCTTGCCCCCTAAGGGGTAAGGCAGGAACACACCAGCCCCAATACTAGGGCTGGAACAGAACTGGGGAGAACAGGGAGGGCCCCACCTTTTATACCTGGGGAGTGGTTAATCCCTTATCCCCAGTATCTCGGCAGGCCTAGCTAACATCACGGCCTCACACCATAGTCAACCACCCCCTCTGGTTACATGTGACTCTAACTGCCACCAGGCCTGCACCTGCATATTGCAACTTGGTGTCTCTCTTGGGAGACAGCTCACATGCAGGCCATAAGTAAGAGGGCTTAACCCTGGCACTGCTGGATGATACTAAACAGACAGCATATAGGGCAAATGATTTTACTAGCCAGGGGCTATACTGTATGGCTACATTAGAATAGAGTTTTCTTGATGATCAGACTTCTCTTTTGCAAAACAAAGTTAACACTTGTTACAATCTCTTTGTAAGAGGAGAACATAGCACCAGCACTACAGTCTCTCCTTCAGCTGTGTAAGTGGAAATGACCTTCATTTTGAAGAAACCGCTAGGTTTACCCCTGTGTGAAGGAAGCTTATATAAAGTTAAAGGACTAGGCTGTGCGAGACTGTCACTGTGATTGTTATTTGTTGTTTTTTAAGCGAGCAGCACCAAACCACGCGGGCTCCGTTAATGTGCCTGATTGTGGCTGTTTTCATGCACTGTAACATTTCACTAATATGATCACGACACTGTCAGGTTATTTCCCTGGCAATATCACTGCTCTCGTGAGTCTGGTTCGTCTGTATTTGTAAGGTAGTATTAGCACTGAATTTACCTCTAAGGCTGGGGCCATGGTGCTGCAGACCGTGCGGACGCTGAGCGATCAGACTGCCTTATGGCAGTTATCGCGTCCATGCGACGTGCAGGCGCGTGCGTGCGGAAGTGGGAGGGGGTGCATGTTGCGCAAGAAATCAGTTGCAACTGATTTCTTGGGCAACAGGCCTGTCACGTGAGCGGTTCGACCAATGAGGGCGAACTAACTCCGTGACGCCCCCAGGCACACCCCCCACGGTCCATCCACCATGGCCAGGGAGAGGACCCGCTTCACGCATGTCGCTTCCCAGCCTCCGCATGGCCCCAGCCTAAGATTGCACTGTCTGTGCAATTATCCAAGAAATGATGGCTCAAAGACTGACATGATCTGCTCATCTCTACAACTTGTGAAGCTCACAGTATAATACATAATATATTACATGGAAGACCCAAAGCTCTAATGAAGGTCTCCTCTCGGCTTCTCTAGCCGTGGTGCTCACACCACGTTACTCTGCCACCCTCCTGCTTCCAAGCAGCTTCTCATTCATGGAACAAGCACTGGACTCATCAGGGGAAATGTGGCTGTTTACGGTGGACAGGAGCCACATTTAATGGAGAAAGTAATTTTTTAACGTGATACAGTAAATTTGTTTCAAGGCTTTCATTGAAAATAAGCAACTCCCACCACAAAGAAACCGATGTTAATGTGTGACAAAGTAACACATCTAAGGGACTATCCATAATGTTGGGAATTTCCCACTTAGGGCCACATCCACAAACGGTGCTAAGCTTCAGCATACCTTTACTCCCATTCATATGCAAAATGTAGCACTCTTTGTGGATCTGGGTCTTAATCTGCCCATTTTCCTTTGCCCGAATTAACCCATTTAATGCTGTATGGTCCTCTACGGCTATTCTAACTCTTCTGGTTTAATGCTGGAGATATGTTTTGGGAAATATATCTAAGGTATTGTAAAGCTTTTGCTTGTTGTACTAAATCCTTTCCTGCATTCCGGATACTCGTTCAGTTTGTGCAAGGGCAACGTGTCCGTGAAATGTTCCGGTAAAGGTTGGCAGCGATGGCAAACAGCGCCCAAGTGGCTCATGAAATCTCTGCACGAAAACAGGAATGTTTCCTCCTTGATTTGACTTCCGAACATCTTCACAACGGAAAAGGACAATAACACAGCCCGTGTTCCTTAATACTCCAAAAGCGGAGGAATCGGAGCTGTGAATATACAAAGGTACATTAGGAAGCAATAAAACGATAACAAGTCTGAGACTAAATGCAGTCATTATATTCCACATTTGGACATTAAAATGCATTGCAAATATTATCCCAGAGGGATTATTACTATTTCTATACTGTGACAATTGTGAGTCTCTTTACATAATCATAAATACAGAAAAACAGAAGGTGCCACAGAGTCACTTGAGTGAATTGGTGAAAATACTAATGTGTAGCAGTGTTATCCCATAACATTACCAATTAATATAACAAAGTGCACAGTATTACATGAGGAAAAGCAACACACAGGAAAAGAATTGTTGTGTAATATACCCAAAATTTATATTTTTTGGGGGGCCCCTGATAGAAATATGGTGAGAGCATTAAGATGTTAATCTAAAATGTTTAATGATAAATGTCCACCAATAAATTGGATACATGTGCGTGGAGACTTCTGGCAGATCTTTTGGAGGCACCAGATCGGCAAAGGATCTACAAAAAAAGAAAAGCGCACGCTCCGTGGTGTAATAAAGTATACATGGTTTAATCTAACATCTAAGCGGGTGCGATATGCACTTACAGAATCAGTCAAATGAAATTCATAGGAGAGAAACTGTGTATAGTCACCGCCCAGGACCTGGACATCACTGGCAGGTAGTCAGAAGATAAAGTCCAAGGATCCGGAAAAGGTGTCCGCATGGGCCGACCCGGCAAAAACATTGTATGTCTAATGACGGATAGAAAGATCTATAGCCAGATCAGAGGAGCAGTGCTTGCCAGGGGTAACCTCCCGACATACACTCAAAGTGAAAGTAAGCTCTGCTCAACTGCGTCCACTGCCAATGACGTCACCGCGTCAAAACCTCGCCCTACGCGTTTCGTCACCTAACACAGTAACTTCCTCAGGGGATGATCAAGTTCGGTGCAATATGGGGACTTAGGCTGAGTCCATGCTCCCTGCTTGCTCGCTGAGGCGCACTGAGGCTCAGGGAAAGCGGGTGCTTTCCCTGGCCTTGCGGTTGCTTACCGCACGCGCCGTCAGCGGGCCTGCAGGGGCGGGCCGGGGGCGGGCCGATGGCGGGCGCGTCACTGGCCAGGTGCAGGCCAGTGACGTCACGGAGCTGGTTCGCCCTCATTGGGCGAACCGCTCACGTGACCGGCCTGTCTCGCCGGCAAGCGGGGCAATTTTAAATTCCCCTAAGACCTGCGCTTCCGCAAGTGCGCGGAAGCGCAGGTGAGCCCCTACTAAAGCCGCTCTAATTGCAGCTGTAGGGGCTCAGTGCTGAGCGGGAGTGCGCCTCAGCGCGCTTCCGCCAGCAAGCAACTAACATGGCCGAGGCCTTAGAGACGTGGGACAATACAACGTGATGAGCAGAGCACGAGGCTTGGAACACATGAAGCAGCGAAGGGAACCGGGCTGCATTGGTGCCAAGGTTTCAGGCATGGGCTAACTTGCCTGGACCTTTTCAACACTACTGTAAATTGGAGTTAGTCAAAGATGTTACTTTCAGACAATTGTAATTTTTGGTTCCGGCTGGGATTTAAAGTATGACAGACGTCATTGTACAATGACAACGTAGAAAAGTCCTTTTGACTGTCCGCCAATCCACTTCCTTGTTCCTGGTTCTCTTACCTGATTGGACACGGACCCGCAGCGGCAGGGCAGTGACGGAGGCTGGCAGATCACACCGCAGACGATCCCTGAAGACAGCGCTGGACATCTAGCACCTCGTGCACCACGCTGGGACCATACGGATACCGAAACTGACGGTGACATGGAGTAGGAACCAGGAGGTATTTCATTATACACTTCTCTTGTATCATTTCCCTACCAACAGTTTACACGGAGCTCCTCCACTCCTCCCGTACCAGGGCCTTTATCTTCTTTAAGGATTAATCATTGTGTTATTCAACTGCCAACACCACATTATACCTGCAATCAATACTGCTGATATCATGCCATATCTTCTATAATATGGTTTTATCATCATGGGTTCTAATACCCATTTGAACAGTTGTCTTTTGAGCTACAAATGGTCAGTTTTTTCCATAAAATATAAATAAAGCTATGGCCTTGTTTCCCCCACACGCAATGTGCTGTCGTTATTTGGGGGGGACAGGTGGGCTCCTAACACCCCAAGTTGTAATATCATCAGGGGATGTTGCTACGGTCTATAGGTGACCCTGCCGCCATACACCTACATAGCAGAATTACAGGGTTAAATCCTTGAAGGGTCGGCCCCAAATCATAGTAAAGGCGGCATAATAATGTATTATAAGCAGACATGCACCTAGCCAGTAACGCTAATGCATGCAGCTAGCCAGTAACGCTAATACATGCAGCTAGCCAGTAACGC